>ML817820.1:51942-63747 GCA_009831015.1 Picea engelmannii | reverse complement strand
CTTAGTGGCCTATCTTTCTAGGTTCTTACACGAGGTGACTGTGAAGGGGGAAGTCTTCACGGTACCTAGAATTGACGTTGACCAAACTCGCTCGGGATCCTTGGAGGGTATACCCACGATTATGTGTGAGAGCTTGCATCAGGGTGTAAGTCCGTTAAGCAGGTCATTAGCGTAAATTTTCCACCCTTGCCCAGCCCCTTCTCGTCTCATTGTTGCGATGTTGGATTTAATCACCAACTAGTGACTTCAGAATTAGAAGGTCTTGTTTTCTTGGTGTTGCTTCCTAGATTTTGTTTACTAGCGCGTGTTGTTTGTTTACCAAAGTTGACCATACAATTTTCTTCATGAAGTTTGTCACTCGTTTACAATAGCTCCTCCACGTCATTCACGTAAAATGCAGGGTTTATCTCCAGAGCATCTAGAAGGTTCTCAACCCTTGCTTACAAGTTCACCCGAGGGCTCTCCTTAGCAACGTGAAGTCCCAGTTGTCACCACGCCACAAGTGGAACAGACTGACTCTCTAGAACATTTTCGAATTACAAATACTCGAGAGGACTTTCGACTTCACCCTGATTCTGAGCGAACATTTATGCGACTCAATTCTTCCGGAGACTTAATTGTTACGTCTTCTGGATCACCAGTTGGACCCTTTCCAGGCATAGAAGGCCAAGATATTTTTTGGTCTACAATTGTTTTTCGACGGTACCTTTTCGGTCTAGGTTCACCTGTGATTTCCGAAATCACCCCACCTATGATTTCCGAAATCTCTAGTCCAGAGATAGTATCGTTTACTACCACCTATCACTTTATTGTCCCTGTCGAAATGGCCCATCACACATATACTACGAGTGTTCTATCCGGGTTTACTGTGGTTAGTCTTGCTCTCATTAACACACCGCGAATGCCCAACATCACTCCGACACTACCATCCAGATACCGTGTGTTGAATGCTTCCATTCCCACTCCTACGCAAACCCCATCTGACTCTCCTGGTGGTCCTTCTTCTTCTGGGCACTCTCTTCCCGGTTTTATTCCAACACTCCCTCAATTTTCTTTTGGAGGACCTTCCTTGTATTCTACTAGCAGTCTTCATCCTAGTGGCACTATTCTATCATTCACTCCAACTTACCAGATTCCCGTTGGTGGACACTTTCCCCAAGGTGGTATAACTCAACCCCCTCTCAGCGGGCAAATTTATTTTGGAACAAAAATCCCAATTGGAACACCACCCCCAATTGGAACGCTACCCCCAATTGGAACCCCACCTTCGATGGGAGGACCGACCCCGCCTTATGGGCAAAACATACCTCTATCCTTGGCCCAGTATTGGAATCAGTTGAAACAAACATCCTCCCCAATCGATTGGGGGACAACAGTTTCTAGCTGTGTCCGTAATACCCCCTAGTATGGGCCAACCATATCCGGATACATTCAATCCCATTTGGGGGGCGAATGCTCAAACTCAGGTCCCTGTTCTAGGGTACAATCCTATGAGCTACTATCCTCTCCAACCACCACTGAATCTGCTTGGGTCTTCACATTATATGTAGACTGCTTATGGTTCTACTGGTTTGCCGATGGGGTTCCTCCCCAAAGCCACCAGTACTCGTAGGTGAATCGACAGTTACCCTTCATAGCCACTTTGGATCTTCCAGATTTGTCAAGGATTTTAAATGATTCAATTCGTCACTCTCCCCAATGGCCTGCTATACTAGCCAAGCTACCATCGGACATTCCTAAATTCGACGGCAAAGCAGGAGAGGACCCAAACAATAAAGTTATGACTTTTCACCTATGGTGTTCATCCAACTCATTGATGGATGACTCTATTTGTTTTCATCTTTTTCAACGAACTCTCACAGGTTCTACTGTGAAGTGGTACATAGAATTGCGATGAGGTTTCTTCTCTGACTTCAACACCCTAGCTATGGATTTCCTTACACACTACCAGTTATCGATTCATTATGACACGGGGATCGAGATTTTGACTTCTTTCAAACAAAACAAAGCCACTCATATATCCGATCACATTCATGAGTGGCAACGACGACGACGTCTCATTAAACTCGAACTCCCCGATCAGTTGCTAGCAGAATGGTTCACAAAATCATTTGTGAATGACATTGGTCGTGACATCGCCATGGGTGGAGTAGCCACAGAAGAGCAGGCCATAAGTCGTGCTCAATATCTTGATCTTGTTTACTCACAAACGGGTACCCTTTACGACTTACTACCTGACTTACCTCGTCCTTCCACTTCCTCCACTTCAACTACTCCAGCTGCTTCACATGTCGCTGACAGTGTGATTGGCACTTTCCAAATCCAACCACATTCCGCCTCAAGAACAAACCCCAAACCTGCTTCTTCTAATGTTCAAAATGCTCTGTCTCCTGCCCCTCCCACCGGCAAGACTTCTGAGGTAAATACAGTTCAATCTACCCCAGCCGGTAAAAACAAATCCAAAAAGGGAAGGGGTAAGAATAAGGAGGACAAAAATAATTCTCAAGAATAGTGAACCAAAACTACCCCTGTTGAAGATCGGGATAAGTGAAAACTACGATACCCTTGTCTTATCTGCGGTGATGATCACTGCATGAAGGATTGTCCACGATGCGCCGAGGTCACTAAGTTCCTTCAAGGAGCTCCAAAACCACCTACTCCGGCCGTTTTGTCCCAACCCTTCCCGTCTCAACAACAGGCTCAGTTGGTCATTCATGACCAACCCTCATCTTCTACTACATCCTATGTTTTGATGTGTACTGGTGATTCAAAACAGAGTGACGTTGCACTCACTACTCGAGCTAAATATTATTCTCCCTCTAAAGAGAAGGTTGATGATCTACCTCCTTCCTTGGTACAATCTTCTCCCGCGACTCCACCTACCAACGGTCCTCTTCATCTCGAATGACCAAGCCTCGACACAGTTCTTTGACCCCCCCTAAAGGGTGTCGTTCAAAAATCGGCTTTCAATCCTCATTCTCGTGTTGCCTAGAACTACAACATTGTTGAAGATCTGGCCCAAGCACCCTTTGCGATGTCATCCCTCGAAGTCCTTCAAAGTTGTCCTATGCAACGGAAGCCACTGTTGAAATCTATCGGTGGAATCGATCCGACGGATACGAATTTAATAATTTTTGACTTGGAAGATCACATTCCAAGGTTATGCCCTCAACTCGCATTCCAGATCCAAGTGATTGTCTCTGACAAAAACATTTTTCGAACCGTTATCAATGAGGGTGCCTCGACATGTGTTATGTCTCTTGCTTGCTGGAAAATCATTGGCTCTCCTTCTTTGAATGAATCCCATAACACTCTTAAAGCCTTCAACGGCTCCGGTTTTAAGCCATACGGTGTTCTTCCTTCGTTGCCCATCATGTTAGAAGGCAAAATGGTCCAAGTTGAAGTGGAAGTATTTGACGCTCCCCTTGATTACAATCTTCTGCTTGGCCGCAGCTGGATCGATTCCATGCACGCAGTTGTGTCGACCCTTTTCCATGTGGTACGTCTTCCACATCAAGGAAAGGTCATCATCATTGACCAACTAGCCTTCTTTAATTCCGATACTCATACTGACAATGTACCGTTTATCGCTAAAACCCCACTGAGTTATGAGAATGTCGGTGTAGGTCTGCTAAAAGACTCTTCGTTAATGGGTACTTTCCCCATTCCACCACCTGATGTTCCACGCTCGTCTGTTGCTTCAATCAACATGATCTCCACCTCGACTCATGAACTTCTAGCGTCTCACGACCCATGGATAGTACCTCCTCCTGGAGATTATCTTCGTTACAGCGACGAAATGCCATTAAGTCCAGTCGAATCCACCTATTAGGCCATTCAATCGACAACACCTTCTATCCCCTCTCTTGGTGATTTATCTCCAGATCCTTTTCATGTCATTTTTCCCACTGACGAGATGATCATGTCTGTCATGGAGGACACTCCTTGGGACAATGGACATCATCGTTCCATCCTCTTTCTGGAGCAACATACCATTGAGAACTATCAACGGATTTCGACCCCGTCGACCGTTGTCGTCATCTCAACCATTCCCGCGTCTGCACACGATGTGTTTTCTAAAGGGAACTTAAGTAATATCTCGGCCACTATTCCCCTCGACATATTCGTCAAACCTGGAATTGTCGAAAATGTCCATATCGGAGCTTCGTGTTCTTTGACGAAATCGTCACCTACACATCCCTTTTCAAAGAGTTCTGTAACATCTTCGCCTAGAGCTACGAAGAAATGCTGGGTATCGACCCTAAGAGTGTGATACATGAGATAAAGACATACCCCGACGCTAAACCCGTCCGGCAACGCCTTCGTCCAGTTCACTCCCGTAAAGCGGCTGCTATCAAGCTTGAAGTCGAGAAACTTCTTAAAGCTGGCTTTATTCATCCGGTGGCTCTCATAGATTGGGTTTCCAATCTTGTCCTGATCACAAGAAACAAGGCACAATTTGTGTATGTGTTGATTATAGGGATATCAGCAAAGCTTGTCCCAAAGTCAACTTTCCTACCCCCTTCATCGATCAGATTGTCGACGATTGCACCGGAAGTGAAATGTTCTCTCTGATGGATGGTTTCTCTAGGTATAATCAAATCAACATTGTTCCTGAGGATCAACATAAGACCGCTTTTATTTGTCCTTGGGGTACTTTTGCCTATCAAAAACTCCCTTTCAGTCTCAAGAACGCTGGCGCAACTTTTCAACATGCTATGTCTTATGCTTTCCATGATATCAAGCACATTTTCCAACCCTATTTGGATGATTTACCCGCTCACTCAATGCGTCGAGTCGATCATCCAACCCACCTCCGAGCCATTTTCGTCCGCTGTCATTTCTACCGTATACGTTTGAATCCTCATAAGTGCGTTTTCTGCGTGGAATCCGACCAACTTTTAGGTTTTATCATTTCGCATCAAGGAATCCGGGTGGATCCTTTAAAGGTTGAGGTGATCCTTAATCTCCCTCCTCCTTCTACACTTCGCCAGTTACAAAGTTTGCAAGGGAAAGCAAACTTTCTTCGTCGTTTTATCCCAAATTACACCGAGATAACTCGTGGATTTATGCACTTACTTAAAAAGGGGTTTGAGTTCGTATGGGATACCATAGCCAACAATGCTTTCGAAGCGTTGAAATTTTCCCTAACACGTGCTTCGCTTCTCTTTCCCCCCGATTACAGTTGTGATTATTTCCTCTACCTTGCTGCCTCGGATTACACCATTGATATGGTCCTCATACAAGAGGATGATACTAACGATGAACATGTTATTTACTACTTGAGTCGAAGTCTAACACCTATTGAAATCAAGTATTTACATGTTGAAAAACTGGCCTTGGTTTCCGTTCAAGCCGTCCAACGCTTCCGGCACTATATCCTCTCGCGCAAGACTACAGTGATTTCTCACTGCAACCCTATGCAACACATTCTTACACGTCAATTGCTAGGGGGTAAATACTCTAAATGGATTGTAATACTCCAGGAGTTTGACTTGGAATTCGAACGCGCCAAGTCCAAGAAGTCCTTAGTGTTTGCTGAGTTGATATGAGACTTTCCCTATTCTGAAACGAAAAGTGTTGCCGCTGATTCATTACCCGATGAATCTCTTTTCCTTATCAGCACTGATGATCTTTGGTATGGTGATATCATTATATATCTCCTAACCCAGACTTTTCGGCCAACTTTATCTAGTACTGACCAATGTCGAATACGCTACCAAGCACGTCAATACATCATCCTCAGGGATACTCTTTATCGTCGGGGGATTGACTATGTTTTTCAACACTGCCTAACGTTTGACGAAGCTGAGAACGCTCTGAATGACTGCCATTCTGGAGCCTGTGGTGGTCATATGTTTGGGTATGCTACTGCCCAGAAAATCTTATGAGCAGGGTATTTTTGGCATTCTTTATTTAACGACTGCATAATCACCATTCAAAAATGCCATGCTTGCCAGACCTATAATCAGAAGATACGGTCACATCCCGCTCCTCTTCACCCTGTGGTCTCTATTGGTCCCTTTGCGAAATGGGGCATCGATTTCATGACATGTCACCCTCACTCGGCTGGGGGGCATGGTTACATCATTGTAGCCATCGATTACTTTACGAAATGGGTCGAGGTGATGCTGACATTTGACAACACTGGAAAGACCGCAACATTATTCATTTTTAATCACATCATAGCTTGTTTTGGTGTGCCCCAAGCTATCTTCACTGATCACAGTAGCCATTTTAGAAACTTCATGATGTCTGAACTTACTGAAAAGTTGGGTCTTTGCCATGATAACTCAACGCCCTATTATCCACAAGCCAACAACTAGGTTGAAGTAATTAATAAATTTCTCATAACTATGCTCCGACGAATGATAGGGATTCACAAAACAAGTTGGCACACAATGTTGTTTTCGGCATTGTAGGCTTACCAGACATCCATTAAGTTTGCTACTGGGTTTACACCTTTCCAGTTAGTCTATGGTTTGGAATCCATTCTCCCGATTGAATGCGAGATACCCTCTTTAAAACTAGCTGTTGAACTCCTACCAAACACTTCTACTAAGGAAGAACGTCTATTATATCTTATGCGATTAGACGAAACTCGACGCGATGATACCCTAGTTATAGAAGCTCAGAAAAAACATGTCAAGGCCCAATACGACAAACATGACAAGCCTCACATTTTCTCCGAAGGAGATCTCGTTCTCCTCTATGATCAAGATCGATATATGCTAGGAGATGGAAAATTCGAAGCCATGTGGCGAGGTCCTTATATCGTTCGACGAGTTTTGGAAAAAGGAGCTTATGAGTTAGTAGATTACGATGGTATCCCTTTGAGTGAACCCAGGAATGGGTTGTACTTGAAGAAGTACTATGCATAAAATCATCTGTGCATGAGTACTTATATTTTTATTGTATCATACTTCTTGTGTGTTACTATAGCTTGCTTTTGTCGTTATTTGGTCTCTGCCCTTATATGACGTTGTGTTTGATTTCTAGATGTCGGAGTCTTCGCTACCCTATATTGGCTTCACTGATGGTGCTAGTCGTAGTACTCAGAACCTTGCTTCCACGGCATGGGCAATTTACGCCCCTACAAACGAATTTGTCTCCTTACGAGGTGTGTCTCTTAGCCGTATGACCAACAACATTGCAGAGTATAGCACCGTTATTGAATTGTTGATTGATGCTATCTTGCTTGGAATTCGTCATTTGGTTGTGCGAATCGATTCACAACTTGTAGTACTACAATTAAGTAATGTCTATACTATTTGAAGTCCTACTTTGTTACGAGTGTATTTGCGAATTCGCCTCTTGGAACGTTATTTTGATTATATTGAATATCAACATATTCCTTGATGTCTAAATACATTAACTAATGCATTGGCTAACTATGTATTAGATAGACATTTGGATCATTTATAAATCAATCACATCAATTTTCACACAATACAAGGTAAACCAGTAGAAGCTGTCTGTATATATAATGATCAAAAGAGTTTTCTACAAAAAGTTTTGTCAGAAAACCAAAATGTCAAAATATGAAGCTCATAGCTTCTACAAAAAGACGTCATGGATGATGTTCATGGTAACATACGACTGCCCGGGAAAACCTATGGAGGAGTCGGCCTATGGACTTTGACACTCCTACTGTGTGATGCTAATGACGTCGTGGAACCTCTCCAAGAGGCATGTCTAGAATATATATTGTCAAACCCTCTAGGTTTTGTTCCATTGCTTGATAATCCTCGGCGTCCCACTGTGGCACTGGCGCTACCTCTCCTCACCACTGAATGGGAGAAGTACCAGGAGGTCGGTAAGGTCTAACATCTGTGTCATCAACAATGAATTTTGTATTTAGTCTTTGGACGAACATATAAAAAAAAACATTTGAATATGATAAAATTCACAAAAAACATTTAAAAAGAAAAAAATGTGTACTTATTACCAAGTTCCCCCCACAAAGTATCCTCCGGCAGGACTAAGTCTGGATCTCCTCAAAAATCCAACCCGGCATAAGCATAATCATCGACCATCAACATTTGTGGTCGAAGCCAATCAAAGAAGGTATCATCATACTTGATAATTGGTCCAGCTATGTGCCAGGCCATGAGCTTACACCATCTCAGCTTTCTTGGATCCCTGGGAGCCGGTAAATTCCACTCAACCTATAGCCTCAGTAATGGAACCCTCTCGAGAAAGAAGGACACTAACAAAGATCCGTACCCGAATTTCTTCAGGTTGCCTTGTCTGCATTTGGTCAACTGCCTTTTCATGCTACGAAGCACTGCGTCTACCTAGTTAAAAATCTGAGGTTCAGTACACTCTATAGCATACTGAAAGTAACTCTGGAGTTCCATGTGAGGAGCGGAAATCCCGGCCATACGTGCAATGGTGAATAAAATAGTGCGGAAGGTCAAATCCCGCACTCCCCAAATAACTACTTTCCCTTTTTTCCTCTCTACCTCGGGAACACAGTGTAAGCTGCAGTACTCACTCATGGGCAGCCCACCACCTCTGCTACCAGTCAGGCTCACATGGTACCCACACCGTGACAGTCCAGTCAAGAAATAAATGTCCTCAATATCTAAGGACAGTGTGTGGACCCCTACATGGAATACCTACTGATCGGGAGCCCACATATGCACAAGGTACTCTAATAACCTAACTTGGGCCCTCATGCCCGAGATACGAAAGTATTTCAAAAGGCCACAGTTTCTCAAAGTGGCAATAGTGGGTGAATGATTTTCGGCAATGGAATTGTCTTCTTCATGCTTCCTTTTGCACCATTCAAGAACCATTTTGATGGCCAAATAACTGCATAAGAAGCACAAGAAGAGAATTAGTAACTCTATTCATGAATTGGTTCTCTTTCATTGAGTAAATTTTTTAAAAAAAATTATGCTTTGCGGTCCTCGCAGGTGCCCTTTAGGCACAATGCGAGAACCTCGCATGCTGCTATGGGCTCACCTACGAGAATGACTCATTCTCGCAGGTCCCATGTAGTCCACCTACGAGAATGGCTGAGCGCAATTATGGATCACAAAACCAACTCAAAAATGAAATTTTACCAATGAAAATGCAAAATAAAACCATGAAAGAGTAGAGGACAAAGAGCCTACCTCGCTGTCGCTGACGACTCGTCGAATAGATGCTCGTAACTCCCGGAATTTGACGTCGAACTTCGAGGGTAAAAGAGGGGTTTTTGGGCTCAAATAGTGGAAAAGTGAAAATGATATGGTAAAAAGAGTTTTACTCCTTTATATTTACTTTTACCATGTTATTTGGTTTTTTATAATTATTTATTTATTAAACCCTAATCCCTAATGCCCTTTTGAGTGTAACTTTTTCAGGCGTAATGACTTCGATGTTCATGTACAGGGATGCAGACGTATTTATTTACATCATACTCTATTTCACCTTCAAAATCTATTACTCATTTCGTGTCATTGATGGGGGATACATCAAGGCCCTCCTGTGATGAGTTTTGTTCCGTTGACTTCAACTTATTATCCGGAAACAAGACTTCAAAATTCTTTGGTACCTTAGAGCTTGCATGCCTCAATGGCAGGTTTCCTCGCTTTCGACAGTGGGTTTACATCATTGACCTCTGATCGAAATATTTCATCGGATGTTCGACTTCAACTCACTCATTCACACTCGATGGATTGTACTAAAGTACCTTGGGAGTCATTGACATCAATGGTGATTTCCCTCGCACTTGTTAACGATTTCATCAATGACCAGTAATCAAGTGGTTTCTGTCATGTTCGACTTCAACACATGTAATCACATGGTTAGATTCGTACTTTTGGGCGACGAGTTTGAAGACCCTAGATATCATCTCTTTGTCCAGGTTGCGACGGAGTATGTATAGTTTTTGACACATAGATCCACTTTGTATGTCTCATGGCTATGTCGTCTTAATTTGAAATTTCTCGCATAGATCCACTGTGTATTCCTGGTGGCTACGCTATATTTTGACAGTATGAATCCATAGTGTATGATTAGTGGCCATGACCTATGTCTACAATGTCATCTGTCTGTGATCTAAGTATGGGAATGCCTACCTCAGAATTGGTATATTTGATATTCTGAAGATGCTTGGTTGTTTGCAGGTTTCCGATTAGGTGTGCTCCCGATTTCCGACGCACACATGCAGTTTACAAAGTCTTTCGGTTGTCACTGGTTCTGGCCTCATACTTTGGGGGGCATTCTGTTACCCATGATTTTGGTCATCATGATGATGTATTGATGTTTGTGTACTCAGGCTTCTCATAAGAACTTTCTCCTGAGAAAAGTGATATTCATCTCTTCCCAAAAAACTCACTTTTGAAGAGAGTTCGTAGGTTGCTAGTATCCCAGGGTGCGAGAATGACCCATTCCCGCAGGCTTCCTTAAGCTAGGGTGCGAACTTCTCGCACTGTGAAACATAGCTAGGGTGCGAACCTTCTCTAAAGCTTGGAAAAAGGTGAATTCTCGATGGTTCTTGAAGGGAATCTTCTAGAAGAATGGGTTGGCATTCGAATGGTTATCCTTGTACTGGATTCCCTGATATTGTGGGATCATTCTTATATAAGTAACCATCTCATTCTCTCCTATATATTGATGGAATTCTCATGGAAAAGGTTAATCAAAATTCATTGGAGAATTGGTGAAAGAATTGTGTGAAGGATTTAGCTTGAATAGGAGCTTGGAGACTCTAGCAAGTCTATCAAGAGAATTTGATCTTCTTCATACAAGGATTGAGCAAGTGTGTGTGTTGGAGCCAAGAGCCATCGAAAGGAAGCTTGCAACATCAAGGCTATCAGGTTCTACTTTCAATTGATATGATACAATGGCATGTCCCTTTCCCATAATGCTATTCTCACTTTATTGTGTAATTCCTTGATCATACACATAAGTTGATTGTTGAAAATATTTTGCTATCTTCACTTTGGTTGGTTTGTGTTGTCTTGATCTTGACCTCATGAGAGCACCGGAGCAAAGCGGGAGCAACAGAGACCCTAGGAAGCGATACTAAGGTATGTTACTTGTTCCTTCCTACTAGATAATTCAATGGTCAAAACTTAGGGAAAGAGTTATGTCCTGTCCTGTTTTGTTCTAGATCCAGGTGGATCTAGGGAGATCTGTTAGTGTCCGCACCTACCGATTAGTATGATAACAGTGTGTACATAATGTGAGTTTTCTTGGTGTGGTTGCATGAGATTTGGACAAACTTTGTTTTTGTGGAATCCATGAAGGAAGTAAAAGAAGATGTGGAAGAAAGAATTTCAGAGGTAGGGGGGTAGACATAATACCTGTGAGAAATTTGATATTTAATGTGTTTATTGTGGGAAGAATGGACATGAGATAAAGAAATGAAAAATACCATGGGAGAAGATTAAATACAAGCAAGATTGGAAATAAGACCCGACGAAAGGTAAGTCACTTCAATATGCTCATTATATTGTTTCACATTGCAACATTGGAGTAACTAAAGATTTGTTTAACACTTCATTTTCTTCTTGGATGATTGACATAGGTGCAACATGACACATGACCTTCCAAAGAGATTTATTTGAATATCTCAATAAAAATGTAGATGGAATAGTTTATTTTGCAGATAAATCAAGTCTCAAAGCTTCGCTGACACCATCAGGCTTAAATTCCATGGACTCTCAGATTTTCTTCTGCATGATGTGCTCTATATTCTTGAGTTGTGAAGGATCCTACTATCTCTTGTGCACATTTGACAACAAGGCCAATCTATTCATATCTTCGATGGAAAAGTTGAAATAAGGAAGGATTTCCAACAACATGGTC
>ML817820.1:28978-50627 GCA_009831015.1 Picea engelmannii | reverse complement strand
TGAAGTGATGTAGATAATTCAAATTCAGGTGATGTAGATGATATGGATGTTTCATATGATCGTGATTTGAATTTATCTACTAACTTTGAACTAACTTCCTTTGAAGAAGCCACTTCTCATGATGACTAGAAAGAATCCATGCATAAGGAGTATGATGCTCTCCTAAATAATGGTACATGGAAGTTGGTGGACCCTCCATTCAGAACCAAACCAATTGGCTACAAGTGGGTCTTCTATAATAAGTACAAATCAAATGGATCACTTGAAAAGAACAAAGAGAGACTTGTGGAAAAATTGTTTTTACATAAAGAAGGTGATTACTAGGAGATTCCCCACCCCCCCACAACAAAATGGGATACCATTTGTACTCTATTTTCCTTGGAAGCACCGAATGGATGGAAAGTTCATCAAATGGATGTGAATACTACTTTATCAAATGGAGACTTGAAAGAGAATGTCCTCATGTCTCATCTAGAAGGTTTTGTTGTGAAGGGACAATAAAACTAAGTATGTAATCTCATTAAATCCTTATATGTCTTGAAACAAACACTGCAAGCCTGATATGAAAACATGACTGAGCATCTTATGAAATTGAAACTGAGTACTATAAGATGGATGACTTCAACCTAATTGGATATTCTGATTCAAAATTTGATGGGGATAAATAAAAATGAGTGTCAAATTTAGGTTATCTCATGAGTCTTGTATTAGAAATTGTCTCCTAGAGATCACACAAGTAATTAGTTCTAGCAGATTCCATAATAGAGAAAGTATATTTAGTAGTTGCAGAAGCAGTAAAGGAGATTGTGTGGCTCAAGAAAATACTTGAATATTTTTAGGAGAAACAAGTGAATTCCACTCCTCTTTTGGTTGAAAATACTTCTACAATCAATTTGGCTAAGAATCATATATTCCACAATCGAACTAAGCACATCAACACAAAGTATCACTTAATTCTATATCATGTAGAGGTAAAGACTATTCACTTGAGACATTGTTCCACAAATGAGAAAAATGTAGACATCACCAAAGCACTTGGAAGAGAAAAGTTTGAAAAGTTCAAAATGATGCTTGAACTCACAAACACCCCTTTGGATTAAGGGGGAAATTTTGGATACCTAATCCTTGTGATTATGATAGTTTATAAATAATTTTGAAAAACATATTTAAGAGAATTGTGAAGAATCATAGGTGATTATGAAAAGTCATTCAAACCTCTTCAAAGATGAAACCAAAAGTAACTTTGTATTGTATTTATTAGCATCTCATATTAATGCAAATTCAAATGTAAAGTTACTCATTCCCATCCCATACCTAGCCTGAGAATACCACATGTTTTTCATACATAATTATGGAATTTAAAATTATGATTTAATATGCCTTTTACTTTTACTTTTACTTTTACTGACCTACTTCTCACCTACCTTTCTCTCCTTTCCTTTTTAAGTTAAATTCACATGGATATGTGAATATAATAATGGCCTTTTTAATAAATAAAAGTATTTAAACAAAAGTGTGTTTACTTTAATTTAGATGTTTCTAGTTCATACTTGCTTTACTTTTATCCACGTTTTGCACATTAAAACCAAGTCTATTGTGCTCATGAATTTCCTTTCTATTTAAATGGATGCACTTTTATGTATATGAATAATACTTTTATTTAAATGAATGTACTTTTATCCATATAAATATTACTTCTAAATGACATGCACATGGTGTATATTTCATTTAGGGATGATCAATCCCAACTAGTACTACTAGTGATGCCATAGTCACCCCAACACTTGTATATGCACATTTTTATGGAATGCAACCAATACATTATGAATGAGGTCATGTTCTCTCTAAATAATTTAATTTATCGTTAGTGATAGACTGGGGGTTTACTAGGGAATAAAGACTCTATGGCCTTATTATGTGCTCTTTTATTCATTTTCATAGGTAACTTCCATGGTCTATTATCATGACATTGTGCAACCTCCCAAGTGAGGACATGTCATCTTCAACCCTATTTTACATAGAAAGAGTTTCTAGTAGGTAGAAAAAACATCCACCCCTCCTCGTGGTACACATGTCACACTCTCTTCATATAATCTCTAACTGAATATATTCTTAGGTAGTAAGGTCAATCCTTGTTCCTTCACACATCTAAGAACACAACATGACATAGCATTGTCTAAATAACCAAAGTTAATCATAATCACATATGCATATCATAACATTTACATTGAAACATTTTTATCTCTTAACTCAATCTCACAATTATATCTCACAACTCATTTTCAAATTTCATAGACCTATAGGTATTTCTCTTGTCACACTAGGAAGTTCATTAGTAATATCCTCATATATACCAATCCAATCTCACAAATAATCCATTCATCAATCAATTTCATGAGTCGATATATTTCATAAACTTTTGTTATTCAATCATCATTATATCAAAATCATAAATAAATACACAAAATTATAACACCTAATTATATAAGTGATCCTCAACATATTCATAAACAATATTCAATCAAAACATCACATGGTGATAGGTAATCATATCATATCATTATAGGTTTTAAAACATAAACCACATAAAGGTACATTCATCAAATGATACTTGGTTGCACAAGCATATAAATTGCTACAAATAAGTAATAATAAGTATATTCAAAATGAAGCATTACATCTTCCAATGACCTTCGTATACAAATTATCAATAAAATATTAAAATATTCATAATGGTATACTAAATTTTACTTTAAAAACAATAATAACAAAAATATTAAAATATTCATAATGGTATACTAAATTTTACTTTAAAAACAATAATAACAAATCCCTAATGATTAATATATATCTTTAATTACAAAATGAAGAAAACACATATAAACAAAATAAATAAATAAAATAAAATAAATAAATAAATAGATATACTACAAAATAACAAATACCAAATTAGTGATATAAGATCAAACAATTATTGGAAATATTTTCTATCAAGGATAAAAATATTTCTTAAGGATTCAAGGTGTAAAGAGATGCCCAACTAAACTAGCACTATTTTTCCATGTTAGGCATGCAACATCCACATATGAAGTAGCAGTATAAGGAGCACAATTTGTAGGGTACTCACGTACGAGATTCACCACTCAATTAAAGCTTTGGAGACACATATACAAGATAAATTCAAGAGTTGGTTTGAATAGAAAAATGAGAGCTCACCACAAGGGGTTCTTAAAAGATCATTAGCTTTGTGCCCATATTCAAAGAAGAGGAAAACCCACTTAATGTAAAGCCAAAAATAGGTTTGTAGATGCAACAATGAGAGAGAGATAATATTCAACATGTAATATTCTATGTATATCATAAATTCAAGGGATGTTGAGTTTGTTTAACAACCAATCTTCCTAGTGGATGGTGGTTCAAAATTCAGAGCTACTCAATGCCGATGTAAAGGTGGTTGACAACAGTTTGTGTCCCAATTCGACATTCTTGTTGTAGCATTGTGTGAGAATCAAGCAATTTTTACTAGGAATTAATCTATTAAATGAAGAACTAGACTCCAATTGACCAAGTTGATCCATCAATTTTTATACTATTTTTCTTTCATATGAGCTTATAAAAAATGTAGCATCCTAGCCCCAAGCTGGGCCATGCCACTTAACAATTCTTCCTCTGACACCATTTAATTTATAGCATGCTTTGCATATGAAACAATTATGCAATCCAAACAACATACAATTCATGCATAAACATGTATAGTAAAACATACATAATTTAAATAAGCATTCACATAGTAAATAACATAAAAATATAGATAAAATAACACTTATCTTTTTAATAATTCACCAATTGCGTGCAGACCTTCGAATTTCCTCCCATCCATAGACTCTGCAGCTCATAAACTATTAGCAGCAGGTCACCCCTGAGTTGAGGCTAGAAACTCCACAAGGGAAGGATTCCTAAGCCAAACTAAGGTCTAACTAAGACAATAACACTCAGGTCAAGGTTCCAACTGCTACAACTAGCCTACAACCTCTCATTTATCACAACATGTCCCACCCGAAGAAGTGTACCCCTTCTCTGCTCAACAATCCTTCCATTGTCCCACTTCCCTTCCAGAGCTTCAACAACATGCCAGATAGAAAGTCTTAGAGCTTTGTAGCTATTTCCCATCACACAGGGAAAACAATTCTCAACAATTCTCTCACCCAGAGAGAATACTCATGGTCCTGACGACCCGCTTTGAATGCACATGGGCCTAACAACTTGCTTCTTCTCCTCAGACAAACCAGGTTTACTGGTTACAATCAGCTCCAAGCTCTCAAAGTATAGTACCAATGATGGATGGTAGGGAGAGTACATATGGTAAGAGTGATTGAGAGAATAATGAGAGAATGATGGAAAATACAATATTTCCCAACTTTATGTATGCATGTTCCCAACTTGACACTTGTCATGTTGGGAACTACCTTGTCCCCACTTGGAGGATACATTTCCCCATCTTTAGGACTAAGGATAAAATATTGTATAACTTAGAATTTAGGAAATATTAATATAATATTTCCTTGGGCTTAAGTCCCCTTGGCTAATCCCTTCTTCCTAGACTCCTAGCCCCCCTTTCCATTCTAGTGGAGTTCTATTCCCCCATACTCTTTTTGTTTATTTGGTTTGCAACAATGATGTATTTTTATTAATAATCCAGGTGTGATTACATATTACAATGATAGGCTCGTTGGGATTTTAGTATCTAGGCACCCTAGCCTTAAATCACACAGGCACTCTAGCATCAAAGCACATTTACAATGACACTCTGGCCCAAAATATCTTGGCTCATCATCCTATAAAGTATATGTACATTTACAATTGGGGTTCATCCTAGGGGTATAACATTCCCCTCCCCCTTATTTATGCATTGTCGTTAGTGCATTATATACACGTGTACAATATAAAAATATTCAAAAATATGTGGGTACTCCTCCCGCATAGCATCTTCATGCTCCCAGGTTGCATCTTCAGGACCGTAATAGGTCCACTGGACTTTTACCATCCCTATTGCTCAATTTCAGAGTAGATTGAATTTCCAATCCAATATGAACACCAATTGAACTCAAAAGTCTCCTTCTTTCTCCACTTGGATCACATTCCAATCAATTACATGATTAGCATTAGGTACATATTGTTTAAGCAAAGAAACATGGAATACATTATGAATGCACATGGATGCAGGTAGTGAAATCATGTATGCAACATGACCAATCCTCTCTAGGATTTCAAAGGGTCCACAATATCTTTCTACAAGCTTTGAATAGTTTCCCAACTTCAAATAAATTCTCTTGGCCTTCACATTTAAGAACACATGGTCACCCACTTTAAACTCTATGTGAGTTCTACCCTTATCAACAAAAAATTTATTCCTATCTTGGGTAGCCTTTAAATTTTGTTTATCTTCATCATTTATTCTTCCATTTCACTGAGTAATTATGGCCCAACCATTGCTTTGTCTACTACTAGCGGGAAAATCCCCCTATAACTATACCAGGGATTAGGATATAGACAGAGCAAATGACCTCCTAAAATTCAATCTTGTTTCTACACTACCCCAAACATACCAAAATAAATGAACAAAAAACAATAGAAGAGAAGATTGGTAACTGTACCTTTTATCCAACGTCTGGTGATGATCTCCTCAAGCTCTGTAGCTCCAAAGACTGCAGGTCTCCTCCCAAAGCTGACATGCATCCAAGATTAGGAAAACAAGGCTACAAACATGTTATTTATATTCATAAATTAGGGTTAGATATCAAATGTTATGTATAAATCAAAGAAAATACATAAAACATCATCATTTGGGACAGGGAAAAGAGATTCTTTTATTCATTAAACAAAGACTGAAACTTACAATCCTTGTTGGTCCGAGATCCTCTTTACAATGCTCCAAGTGCACCTTAAATAATCCTCTTCTCACAATATACTAATCACCTCAAGGAAAGAGAATGGATTGAATGGAAGAAAAGGGCATGAAGAGGGGATGTTGAGGCAAGAACTCACAAAAGGTTGCAAACGCTTGCGCAAGGAAGGGAAGTGAAATTGGGCAGAGTTTCACCATTCTAATGCTTTGTTGTGAAATGAGACCCCAACACCTTCTTTTATATGACAAAAGGATGATTATTCGGTTGGGGGATGGGCTACAGCAGGTGAATTGGTTGGGAAACCTTCAATAGCCCGTAAATTCCACCGAATTCCTTACAACTTTTTAATTTTTGCAACTTTTGGAGGTGTACATGTGTTGTTTAGTGTGAAACAAGCATATGTACATGGGTTGTCTAGCATGCAACAAGCATATGTACGGCAACAATAGTGGTGTAGGGTGAGTACATGCTCTCAAGATTGATTTTTTAAGTAGAGTTCCTCAACAGTGATTTGGAAAATTATGCAATTAAGAAGGCCAATGCCATGTATGCATGAGTAGGGAATTTTAGGGATAGAACAGATTCCCTCTAATGTATGAGGTTAGAAGAGACACTGATGGTCGAAATACATTACAACATCTTCACCAATGCACAAAATTGAGTGAGCTAGAGACCAGAGTTCGGGAGGTTCCATCTACAAAAGAACAATTGTCTCTCCAAGACGGGCATACCCATGCTCGGGATGAACTAAACCATGGCTTCCAATCAAATACATTGCATATCCATGTCATATAACTATATAAAGTGTATCCGCGAGAAATACACAACAGATCTACATCTCAAAATCATATGAAGATACACAAGTATAGTATGCATCTTCAAGAAGCTAGTGACGCCTGTGGCTGGAGATGAAGTATTCATAGTTCAAGCAATGAATTCAAGATCTTGAAAACTCAGGTAGGAGTAAAATGGAAGTGTAAAACTCACTACTCTGAGGTCTTCGACAATTCGTCCGGAAAATATTGAAGGATTTCGATGATCAGGCAAATAACTTTGTTGATTTCGAATTTGGACTTGACTGGACTCTCGGGATGGACAACTCATGAAATTCAAGAGACAAACTGCAAAAAGGATGACTCAGGTTGGGTAAAACTTCCCTTGGACAAAAGAACAAAAGATGATCAGACTCAAGCAACATGACATTGACATAAGTTTGTGATGTTGTAGGCAACACAAACTCTCCATATGTTTGGAAGAGTAACCAAACGAAGGAGAACACAACTCTATGCAGTGAGATGTAGCGAGAACATATTACTAAGGTCATATTAGATCCCAATGCTTGACGAACAAATGGAAGGATGTGCTTTGTCCAAGGGCGACTATCTTTGTTGTTGAAAAAATAATGTATATTTCTCGTCCCCTCTTTTTGGAATACAAGATCACTCGACAATCTTTTCAATTTTAAGGAGTCTGAAAAGAGATTAACTATAGACTCACATCCTTTTTTTGAGTTTAGTATCCTTAGCTCGAAAAAGTATAAAATTAACTGAGGAGAACTCTCCCGGCGAGACGAATATCTCGAGGCATACCTTTTTCCGCTATAATCTACTGGCTAGAAAAAGGGTTAAAATCCTGCCAGTAAATGTTCTTCTTGACCAATTTAACAAGTGTTAAGGAACAAGCTCACTCGATGATCTTTTCAATTTTAGGGAGTCTGAAAAGAGATTAATTATGGACTCTGGGGGGGTCCCTTTTTCATAAGTAATCTCCAAGGCCCGAAAAAGGTGAGAATGTTCATTTTTCGAAGATTTAGTCCCTCAGGCCCGAAAAAGGGTTAAACTTACGCTTGAGAATACTCTTCTAGTGAACTGATGTTCCTAGAGAATACATTTATTCGTAAAATTAGCCATCCAAAGAGAAAAAGGGGTAAACTACCGTCAGATAGATGTGCCTTCAAATTTGAGTTTGGAGAGAGTGAAGGGAAACAAGATTGCTTGACAATCTTTTCATTTTTAGAGAGTCGGAAAAGGGCTTAAAGATGACTCCAGGGGGATGCTTTTCTCAAGTAATCCACATGAGATCGAAAATAATAAATACAGTCTCGTTGGATGTTGCTTTCAAATTTCAAGGCGAGCTTGAAAGACAACAAAGCATGCTCATTAGGGAGTCCCGAGGGTAAGGCCTAGAATGATGATGAACAAAAGAATGAGGCTTCATTATGTAATCATGACAGGACTAACAAGGATTCCCAAGCCTATAGTCATAATTGACAGCATGGATGCCAAAAGTGCAACAAAGGATCTACCTAGAGAATCCATGTAAAGGTAGGTTATACCACCTAATTACGACACTTCTAAAGAAACAATGAAGGTTTTGTGTCGCACTTCGGTGGGGTCGATCCTATGGCAAAGAGAAAAAGACAACGAGATACAGAAAGTGAGAATACAATCCTAACTTTCATGCAAAAAATTGGAAAAAATGACTTTTACCAAAGGATGTCAAATGTAACTGATCCCCAAAAAATTACCAAACCGAAAGGAGAAAAGTACCCGAACGACCAATAGAAAACTCAAAGTGAATTCAAGTAACCACCAAGCCAGGAAAAATGACAAAGGGGGGCAAAAAATTCTATAAATAGAAGTGTACAACTCATTTTTACCATTGCAAATTGAAAATCAACCAAAAGGTCAAAAAACCCCTTTTCTAAAAGAGTGGATTCTGGGAGCTACAGTGGACAAAACGACTTTTTGTTTGGACCAAGTAAGTAGAAAAAACACGTGATTGCATTTAAATTCCTTCTTTATTGTTTAATTTTTATTTTGGAGGGGGCACGCTCTTGTAAAAAGGGTAGCCTTGCGTGTACGCGAGTTGTCCAAGGACAGCCCGCGTATGTACTCGGGCAGAATACCAAATAGCCCACGTACATACGCAACTGTGTAAAAGGTAGCCTGTGTGCATCCTCTTTTACTTTGAAAAAATATAAATTAAGCACTAACTCCTCTCTACTTTTGTCATGTAATAGGATGTATGTTCACTGGAGAGAAAGAGAGCATGAGGAGCTTGACGTCTTGGTCGAGGAGGATCCTGTGGCCATTGTTGCACTGAAACAATGTGGATTATGGAAGTTCTTCCAGTGTCCATTTATGAGGGCACAATCGAGGTTTCTCAATGTTCTTGTGGAGTATTGGCATCCCGATGCTGAGGAATTCATGTTGGAGGGTCAATCACTAACCCTGACCATGAAGGATATATACTTTTTGACTGGCCTCTCAAGAAGAGGGGAACCAGTCAACTTGAGGACCTTTCCTCTAGGGCCTTTTAACATCGAGGACTACATTATCATGTACCATGAGGTTGGCATTGAGAAAGTAGGTTCTCAAGTGCCTATCCACAATATCACCAACCTCTCCTTACAAGTGATATTACTTTTGATCGGGTAGATTACTGGATCTGTGATAGTTCATCAGGCCTCACGCGCACATATGCATTGTGCCATTTAGTTCTCGGAGGAAACTATTTTTTATTGGAGTAAGATCATGCTTGTATGCCTGAAGAGAAAACTTACAGAGTGTCGGTGGCATGCCAATAAGTAATTTGGGTTTGGTACTATTTTATGCTCCTTCTTATTTGAGAGGGTGCCCAGTTTTAGTCCCAGAGAGATGGTACAGGGACATGTAGCCTCCTTCCCAACAATGAATAGGTGGGCAACTTTGATGCCTAGATAGAGTGGAGGGAGGACTATAGAGGCTTTTGACGACAAGTTTTTTTACTGGTTGGAACGTCAGATCCCGATGATCGAGGATTACCCCTATGCAGGGATCAACTTCATCAGAGACCCAAACATGCATGTGCCTCCCAGCGAGGAGCGTGGTGAGATAGGTAACATATATTTTAAAGTTCATTAAATTTTTAATTTTCATATATATCATTTTTATGTGTGTATAGAGTATTTCTTATGAATCTGTTATGTACATATGTGGGGCATGTTTGACCAATAGACTTCGCCAAGACTCGGCGTCATCCTCAACTTGAGGCAATACCAATAGTAGCAGGAGGACTAGCAACTACGGGAGTACCCCAGCCGAAGAAGCCGACGGAGTTTTGCGACGAGTGGAGCGAAACCTCACTTTGCTCACTTGTGCCATTCCTATGGCCAAGATCAAGGATCTTCCCCCAGCTATGCAGCCACGTGTAGTAGGGGTGCCTCAGACTTGGGTCTATTTGTTCTGGTGTCTTGTGAATGATGTCGTACATTATAGAAGGGCCAATAGGCATCGTCTTTAGATAGTGCTAGACCAGTGATGTGCCGAGGGAACTTTTTATACTATATGTATTTTTTGAGGGCGTAAGCCCAATGATGTAGACCGATGACTTTTGAGGCTTTCATGCCCACTTATGTACTTATAACACTATTTTTGAGACACACACACACACACACACACACACACACACATATATATATATATATATATATATACATTTTTATTGTCTTATGGATAAAAAAATTTACAAATGTATTTACATGTGTATGTGTGTGCTTTTCTTTTTATATGTGGGCAATATGCCAATCTAAAAATTTATTAGCTAGAGTATATTTTAGATGATTAAATATCCTAGGAACATGGATATACGTAATGTAATCAAAAAATCATTCTAAGAGACGTACCCTAAGGAATCATCGGCGCAGAGTGGGATCATAAACACGGTAAATCCCATTTAACTGAGACACAACCAACTGAGCATTTAGGTAGACTCGGAGGCGAGAAATTCCATGTGACAAAGCCTCATGAAGCAATTCTATCACTATGTTGTACTCGACAACATTATTTGTAGCGTCGCCTAGATAAATACCTCTGTAGGATAGCAACTAGCCTCTAGGTGTGAAAATCACCCAAGCTACGGAAGCAAGCCTTCGAGTGTGTTGGCTAGTGTCATCCGCAAACCCAAAATAAACCTCTGATTCACTTGACATCTACCACAGTGAAAAAGAAGACATAAATAACTACACGTCCATAAAACAAAAAAAACAAAAATGTATAAGAGACTATATATATATACAAGAAGTCACCCAGGTGACCAACCTAAGAGTAGTACTTCTTAAGGTAGAGCCCATTTCTAGGCTCCACCAAAATATTTCCCTCAAAATCAACTGGACAGTAAGTGCCCTTCTCTAAGACCTCTTTCAAAATGAACGGTCTAAATTACAGGGGTTTAAACTTTCCTACCCACAGGGGATCTTTTTCTTGATCATAGACCAGGACAAGATCTCCTTCGGAGAAAATCCGAGGACAAATGGACCGATCATACTAACACTTGACTCGTTGATTATGAGCTTCATTGGCTAAGGCTACATCGCGACGCTGCTCATCGAGCTACTCGAGATATAGAAGGCATTCCTCAAGTGGTGAAGTGTCCGACAGTAATTCCATTGCCAACTTTAAAGAAGGAACCTGACATTCAATAGGTAAGACTGCTTCCAGCTCATTTACGAATTGAAAAGGTGAAAAACCGGTGGTAGTCTTTACAGACGTTCTATAGGCCCACAATGTTGAATACAACATCAAATTCCAATTCAACGTGGAAGAATTGATCATCCGCTGAAGAATAGTCTTGAGAGACTTATTCACAGCTTCAACCTGACCATTCGGTTGTGGGTAGTAGGGTGACAAATGTTCATGTTTGAACCCAAGATTTGGCATTAATTCAATCATCATTTTGTTCTGGAAGTGACTGCCATGGTTAGTGAAAATCTTCTTTAGGATAGAAAACCTTGCTACTATTTGATTAAATATGAAAAGAGTCGTTGTTTCTCCATCATTGTTAAACATCGACATAGTTTCGACCCACTTCATGAACTAGTCTACGGCTACGATGATGTAACGATGCGCCCTGGTTGAAGTCGGGTGACATGTACTAAAATCAATCCCCCACTTGGTGAAAGGACCAACAACAATGACCAGAAACATAGGAGAAGGATGTTCCCACATCTTTCGACAAAAGATATGACACAGGTGGCACTTCTTGACCACCTGTACACAATCCTTGATTAATGAGGGCCAGAAGTAACCTGCACGTAGAATATTTTGGGTTGTTTCCAACCTAGACAAATGACCTCCACATGCTTCAGTGTGACGGTATTTCAAAATGAGCTATGCTTCTTTGTGGGTAAGACATCGTCGAAGAATGCAATCTACGCCTCAACGATACAAAGTGTCATTGAGTATAATATAGTTGCATGCCTGATGTCTAATTGTCAACGCTCATCATGAGAAGAAAAAGTGAGCCACTTAAAATTATGGAGATACAAAAGTGTATCTCCATATCAGGGGTCTGAAGATGCAATTAGAAAAATATCTCCATTAATAGGAGATTCTTTGGGCATAATATCACTAGACTCGACTGGCAGTTCCAAAATGAGTTCGGCAAAGACCAATGACTTTTTGGATTTCGCAGATTCAAAGTCCAAGTCAAACTCCTAGAGGATTACTATCCATCTACTGATCTTTCCACCAATGACCCGTCGTGTTAAAACATATTGGAAAGGGTTGACGACCGCAATGACGATGGTCTTCTGAAGCAAAATATAGTGATGAAACCATTGGACAGCATGGATAGCTACCAAAGCAAGTTTCTCAACATGAGAGTAGTTGAGTTCTGGCCCAACCAGGCCTCGAATAAGATGATATATAACATGCTCCTCAAGCATATCATCTTCATGAACCAAGACCATGCCGATGGTCGACTCCGCAACATCCAAATAAAACAAGAAATATCTGTTATAATCAGGAGGTCGGAGCAAAGAGGCAGACGCCAGGGCATGTTTCAATGCTTCAAAAGAGCATTGAGAAAATTCATCCCAATAGAATGAGACCCCTTTTTTCAAAATATGCATAAACCCTTTAGTAATCTCGATGTAATTAGTGACAAAACATCGAAGAAAATTCGCTTTCCCCTGTAAGCTCTAAATTTGGGTTATCATGCAAGGGGGAGGCAATTGAAATATCTCATAAACATTGAGAGGATCAACCATGATCCATGTTGTCGATACAATAAAACCTAAAAGATGACCTAACTTCACGCAAAAACTTCACTTGTTAGGATTCAAGCGAATCCGATAGTAGCTACATCGCTCAAATATTAGTCGTAGATGGGTGGGATGACCAGATCTCTTGTGAGAACATGATGCTAGATCATCGAGGTACACCTCGAATATGTGTTTGATTTCGTGAAAAGAAAACGACATGGCCTGCTGAAAAGTGACTCCAGCATTCTTCAGGCCAAAAGACATATTATGGTACACAAAGGTACCCCAAGGAAAAATAAATTTTTTTTATGTTGGTCCTCAGGTTTGATTTGAATCTGATTGTATCCTGAAAAACCGTCCATGAAGGAAAAGACTTCACAGCCTGCACATTCATCAACTATATGATCGATAAACGAGGTTGGGAAATTGTATTTCAGTTAGGACTTATTCAAATCATGAAAATCCATACAAATGTGAATCGTTCCCTATTTCTTGTTGATCGGAACCAGATTCAACACCCATTTTGTCAATTGTATAGGGTAGATAAAACCAGCTTTGAGCAGTTTTTGTACTTATGCCTTGATTCCTGCCAAATTTTCGAGGATTGATTGGATGAAGATTCTATCAGACTAGTTTAGCATCAGGATAAGTCATGATTTCATGCTCAACAATTCATGGGTCGATTCCTGGCATCTCCTCGTAAGACCAGGAAAAAACGTCACAGAACTCTTTGAATAACTCGATGTAAGTTCGAACCTCTTCAGGGGTGCAATTCACTCCGACGAAAACATTGTCCATGATGCTAGGGGTTTTGGAGATATCGTCTGGAATAGTTGTAGCAATGCTTTCCATGTTACCCTCAGCATAAAATCTGTGTGTATCCAGAGGATTTATAGGAAAAGGACTATCTCCATTCATGGTCAAAACAAACTCTTCTGCCTCCACTCTCCTAAGCTCATGAAAAAATTAAGATATATGATGTAGATCATCCCAAGGTCTGTCGGGACTAATCATTTCCTCGAGAATCACTTCGTCAGAGGGAAAGACCAAGTCTAAAGGATCTTGAGTGGCGAGAGAATATTGATTCCAAATAGGCTCGAGAATTGGATCTAACTCCTATGAGAGAGCCAGATCTTGGTTGGCTGAGGCTTGTTGGATAATGTTGTATGCAACCTCAGTCCTAGATAAGGGCATGGCCATGCTAAGGTATCATATCCCCTCCATCAAATATGATGGGGAAGGTAAAGTCCATAGGTCGTTAAAGTAGCTCATTCTAAAAGACGACACTTGCAAAATTGTAGCCTTCGGCTGGTTAGGAATAGTTGATACAATCTTTACATCGTTGGAAGGCGACAGGTAATCAAAAGTTCCCATCAATGATGGAAATAAATAGACACCTAAGTTGATAGTGCCAGGCTGTGGTTTATCAATCATTGGTACCGTGGATTCCCCCGATGAAGGGTCAGGATGAGAGAAGGACAATTGGTCGATGGTCACAATCTGGCCTTCATGCAGAAATCACAAGACTCAAACAACTGTAGCAACCGCCGCATGCATTGCGTAAGTCCAACTTCTTCCTAACAAAAGATTATAGTCAAGAGGCACATTGACCACTTCAACTCCGACACACAAAGTTTTACCTCCTAAATGCATGGGAAATCAAGGAATTATTCCATGTGGTCTAAATGATCATCCGTTAAAAGATGTAAGCAACATAGGTGATAGAGAAAACTCATGCTGGCCAATGGCCTTCCAACATTCCAATGACATCACGCAAGTCGAGACACCCTTATCAACCCCTATATGGAAAATATTTCATGGTAAAATCCACTACTATCTAAAAGGAAATGTGGTGAGGAAGACGAGGTTTTAAGTCAGTTGGTGTTATCGGACTAATCGGTAGGTTAGGACACTAACAGATCTCTCTAGATACACCTGGATCTAGAACAAAACAGGACAGGACATGACTCTTTCCCTAAGTTATGACCATTGAATTAGCTAGTAAGGAGGAACAAGTGACATACCTTTGTATCGCTTCCTAGGGTCTCTATTTCTCCTGCTTCACTCTGGTGCTCTTGTGAGGTAAAGACCAAGACAACACAAACCAACCAAAGTGAAGATAGAAAAATATATTCATTCGTCAACTTATGTATATGATCAAGGAGTTACACAATAAAGTCAGAATGACTTTATGGGAAAAGGACATGCCACTGTATCATATTAATCGAAAGTAGAAGATACAACCTGATCGCCTTGATGTCGCAAGCTTCCTTTCGGTGACTCTTGGTTCCAACACACACACTTGCTCGATCCTTGCATGAAGAAGATCCAATTCCTCTTGATAGACTTGCTAGAGTCTTCCAAGCTTCTGTTCAAGCTGGGTTCTTCACACAATTCCTTCACCAATTCTCCAATTAATATTGCTTAACCTTTTCCATGAGAATCCTATCAATATATAGGAGAGGATGAGATGGTTACATAGATGAGAATGATCCCACAAAATCAGGGAAACCATTCAAATGCCAACCCATTCTCTAGAAGATTCCCTTCTAGAACCCTCTATACTTCTTCCTTTTTCCAAGCTTGAGAACAAGTTCGCACCCTAGTTATAGAGCACAGTGCAAGAAGTTCGCACCCTAGCTGAAGGTGGCCTGCGAGAATGGGTCATTCTCGCACCCTAGGCTATAAGCAGCTTGTGAACTCTCTTCAAAAATATGTTTTCTGGAAAAAGATGAATGCCACTTTTCTCAGGAGAAAGTTCTTGTTGGGAGCCTGAGTACACCATCATCAATACACCATCAAGATGACCAAAATCATGGGTAACAAAATTCCCTTCAAAGTATGAGGTCGGAATCAGTGACAGCCGAAATACTTTGTAAACTGCGTGTGTGTGTCGGAAACTAGGAGCGCACCTAATCGGAAACCTATGAAATATCAAGCATATGCAGAATATCATACTAGTTCTGAGGTAGGCATTCCCATACTTAAATCACGGACGGATGACATCATAAACATAGGTCATGGCCACCAATCATACACCATGGATCCATGCCATCAAAATATCGCATAGCCACCAAGAATATACTATGGATCCATGCAAAAAAATTCAAATAGAGACGACATAGCCACGAGACATACAAAGTGGATCTATGTGTCAGCAAATTATACATATTCCACCACAACCTAGACCAAAGAGATAAGATCCAGGGTCTCCAATCCCGTCACCCAAAAGTACGAATCTAACCATGTGATTACATGTGTTGAAGTCGAACATGGTAGAAACCACTTGATTACCGGTCATTGATGAAACCGTTAACAAGTGCGAGGGAAATAACCATTAATGTCGATGACTCCCAAGGTACACTGGTACAATCCATCGAAAGTGAATAAATGTGAATAATCCACGAAATCTTTCGATCAGGGGTCAATGATGAAAACCCATTGTTGAAAGCGAGGAAACCTGCCATTGAGGCATGCACGTTCCAAGGTACCAAAGAATTTCTAAGTCTTGTTTCTGGATAATGAGCTGAAGGCGACGGAACAAAACTCGTCACAGGAGGGCCTTGATGTATCCCCCATCAATGACATGAAATGAGTAACAGATTTTGAAGGCAGAACAAAGTATGATGTAAGTTGAACTGGACACAGGGAAAGTTGACACAGAAAGAATGGACAACTGCAAATGGTCGACTCGATAGAGGTTTCAGATGAACTTCTCTTGAACATATGAATGACATGACCAATGTTTTAGCAGCATTGACTCAGAGACGACTTGTGATATGACCTTGTAGCAAATTGAATGAGAGACGAATGGATTTCTCAAACTGGCTTCAGATAACGAATAAGGGGGTGTCATTTTCAAGAGCGACACTTACTACCAATTAATATGAATACGAAAACACATCCCTTTTCCAAATTTTCCCCCCACCATTTCTAGCGAGTACCTTTTTATTTTTATGCAAGCTTGAGGAGGATAACATATGCTTGTTGATGTAAGCTCATCCTTCGGATGAGTCCTTCAGAGTATATTTAACGAACCCTAGGAAGGAGTGGTTCGGTCCCATTGTGGGTTTGTCGATGTGTGTTTAACGAGTCCAAAGATAAAAAACTCGAAGGTTTTTCATGATTATACAGTCTGGAAAAACACTTAAAAGAGAACTCCTTTAGTTCCTTTTTCGTAAAATAGTATGATGAGACCAAAAAAGAGATAAATTATCACCCAACAGATGCTTTATTCAAATACTTTAACGAGTGTGAAAAGAGTAAGGTTGCTCGACAATATTTTCATGTTTAGAGAGTCTAAAAAGAGCTTAAAGAGGACTCCAAGAGGGTTCCTTTTTCGTGTAACCTTGTTGAGCCTGAAAAAGTGATAAAAGTATGCTTGATCGCGTTCTCATGTATTTTAGAGCGTGAGAACGGACAAAGACCAAGCTCGAGGTTTTGTACAAAAACCATAAAAAACAATCAAAACATGCGATGAAAAAGAGAAAAAATATCCGTATCCCTGTGCATGAACGTCAAAGTCATCATGTCTGCAAAAGTCGCACTCATAAAGGTATTAGGCATTAGGATTTAATAAATAAAACAATTATAAAAAACCAATGAAAATGGTAAAATTGAATATAAGGGGGTAAAAGTTATTTTTACCATAGTCATTGTAACTTTGCCAATATTTCAGCCCAAAACCCCTCTTTTGCCCTTGAATTTTGGCATTTGATTGCGGGAGGTACGAGCATCCATTTGATGAACCATCTCTGGCAGTGAAGTAAGCTCTTTGTCCTCTATCTTTTCATGGTTCAATTTTTCATTTTCATTGGTAAAATTCATGTTTTTGAGTTTGTTTTAGGGGTTAAAATTGCGCTCATCCATTCTCGCAGGCTAGCCACACGGGACCTGCGAGAATGCATCATTCTCGTAGGTGGCCCCAAAGGCACCTGTGAGAACCTCGTGCTGTGCCTAAAGGACACCTACGAGAACCGCAAAGTGAAAAATTTCTTTGAAGTTTGCTCAATGAAAAAGTTACCAAGTCTTGAATAGAGTTGTTGAATTTCTTCTTATGTTTCTTATGCAGGTATTTGGCTATCACCATGGTTCTAGAATGGCATGAAAGAGAGCATGAAGAAGATGATGCTATTGCTGGGAATAACTCGGGCACCGTTGCCTCTTTGCGAGACTGTGGTCTCCAGAAATTCTTTCGTATCCTAAGTATGAGGGCCCAAGTCAGACTACTGGAGTACCTTGTGCATATGTGGGACGTGGACGAACAAGTTTTCCACGTAGGGGTCCACACATTGTCCTTGGATATCGAGGACATTTACTTCTTGACAGGACTATCATGGCATGGGTACCATGCGATCTTGACTGGTAGCAGAGGTGGTGGGCTTCCTATGAGTGAATACTGTCATTTGCACTGTGTTCCATAGGCGGAAAGGAGCAAAGGAAAGGTGGCCATTTGGGGGGTGAGAGATTTGACCCTTTGCACTATTTTATTCACCATTTCTTGTATGGCTGGGAGTGCTTCTCCTCACATGGCTATCCATAGCTACTTTCAATATGCCATAGAGTGTATTGAGCCTCAGGTCTTTAACTGGGTAGACGTAGTCCTTCGTAGCATGAAAAGGTAGTTGACCAAATGCAGGAGAGGCAACCTGAAGCAATTCGGGTACGGGTCTTTGTTGGTGTCCTTATTTCTTGAGAGGGTTCCCTTGCTGAGGTTGCAGGTTGAGTGGGGTCTACCGGCTCCAGAGGATCCAAGAATGCTGAGGTGGTGTCATCTCATGGCCCGGCACGTAGCTAGACCAATTATCAAATACAATGATGCCTTCTTTGACTGGTTGGGACCACAAATGCTGATGGTCGATGATTATGCCTATGTCGAGTTGGACTTCTGAGAAGATCCAGACTTGGCCTTGCCTGGGGGCGCTAAGTGGGGAGATCTCGGTAAGAAGTACACATTTTTTACTTTTTCAATGTTTTTTGTGAACTTTATCATATGCAAATGTTTTTATGTTCGTCCAAGGTCTAATTACAAAATTCTCTTTTGATGACATAGACGTGGGACCTTATCAACCACCTGGTACTTCTCCTATTCAGCAACGAGGAGAGGTGGCTCCAGTACCACGATGGGATGCTGAAGATTATGAAGCAGTGGAACAAAATCTGGAGTGTTTGATAACAGACATTCCATACATGCCTCTTGGAGAGGTTCCGCGACATTATCAATGTCATATAGTGGGAGTGTCAGAGTTAGTTGGCCGACTACTTCGTAGGGTTTCCCAGGCAGTCCTATGTTACCATGACCGTCATCCATGACGCCACTTTGTAGAAGCTATGAGCTTCAAATTTTGAAATTTTGGTCCTCGGACATAACTTTTTGTAAAAACTTTTTGATCGTTATATATACATACAGCTTCTACTGGTTGATCTTGTGTTGTGTGAAAGTTGATGTGATTGATTTATAAATGACCCAAATGTTTGTCTAATACATAGTTAGTTAATGCATCAGTTAATGTATTTAGACATCTAGGAATATGCTGATACTCAATATAATCAAAATAACGTTCCAAGAGGCGAATTCACAAATACACCCATAACAAAGTAGGACTTTGAATAGCATAGACATTACTTAACTGTAGTACTACAAGCTGTGAATCAAGCCGCACAACCAAGTGACGGATATCGAGCGAGATAACATCAATCAACAATTCAATAACGACACTATACTCTGCAATATTATTGGTCGCACGACCGAGACACACACCTCATAAAGAGACAAGTTCGTTTGTAGGGGCGTAAATTGCCCATGCAGCAGAAGCAAGGTTTTGAGTACTACGGCTAGCGCCATCAGCGAAGCCAAAGTAGGGTAGCGAAGACTTCAACATCTGGAAATTAAACACAACGTCACATAAGGGCAGGAGACCAGATAACGACGAAAGCAAACTACAGTAACACACAAGAAGTATGATACAATAAAAATACAATTACTTCTGCACAGGTGATCTTACGCATAGTACTTCTTCAAGTACAACCCATTTCTGGGTTCACTCAAAGGGATACCATCATAATCTACTAACTTGTAAGCTCCTTTTTCCAAGACTTGTCTAAAAATATAAAGACCTCGCCACATGGCTTCGAATTTTCCAGCTCCTAGCATATCTCGATCTTGTTCATAGAGGAGAACCAAATCTCCTTCGGAGAAAATGTGAGGCTTGACATGTTTGTCGTATTAGGCCTTGACACGTTTCTTTTGGGATTCAATGAATAGGGTAGCATCACGTCGAGTTTCATCTAATCGCATAAGATACAATAGATGTTCTTCCTCAGCAGAAGTGTTTGGTAGGAGTTCAACATCTAGTTTTAAAGAGGGTATCTTGCATTCGATCGGGAGAATGGCTTCCAAACCATAGACTAACCGAAAAGGTGTAAACCCAGTAGCAGACTTAACGAATGTCCTATAAGCCCACAATGCTAAAAACAACATTGTGTGCTAACTTGTTTTATGAATCCCTATCATTCGTCGGAGCATAGTTATGAGAACTTTGTTAATTGCTTTGAATTGGCCGTTGGCTTGTGGATAATAGGGCGTTGAGTTTTCATGGCGAAGACCCAACTTTTCAGTGAGTTTGGACATCATGAAGTTTCTAAAGTGGCTACGATGATCAATCACGATAGCTTGAGGAACACCAAAACGAGCTATGATGTGATTGAAAATGAATAATGCTACGGTCTTTTCAGTATTGTCAAATGTCGGCATCGCCTCAGCCCATTTCGTAAAATAATCTACGACTACAATAATGTATCCATGCCCCCCGACCGAGTGGGGGTGACATGTCATGAAATCGATGCCCCATTTCGCAAAGGGACCAATGGAGACCACAGGGTGAAGAGGAGCGGGATGTGACCGTATCTTATGATTATAGATCTGGCAAGCGTGGCATTTTTGGATGGCGATTATGCAATCGTTAAATAAAGAAGGCCAAAAATAACCTTCTCATAAGATCTTCTGGGCAGTAGCATACCCAGACATATGACCACCACAGGCTCCAAAATGGCAGTCATTTAAGGCTTTCTTGACTTCGTCGAACATGAGGCAACGTAAAAAAACTGAGTCAATCCCCCGACGATAAAGAGTGTCCTCGAGGATAATATATTGATGGGATTGGTAGTGTATTTGACACTGGTCAGTACTGGACAAATTGGGCCGAAAAGTCTAGGTTTGGAGATATATGATGATATCGCCATACCAAATATTATCAGAACTAATTAGGAAAAGGGATTCATCAGGTAATGAATCGGCTGCTACATTTTCCATTTCAGAGTAGAAAAAGTCGCATATCAACTCGACAAACACTAAGGACTTCTTGGACTTGGCTCGTTCAAATTCCAAGTCAAACTCCTGGAGTATCACTATCCATTTGGAGTATTTTCCCCCTAGCAATTGACGTGTGAGAATGTGTTGCATAGGGTTGCAGTTAGAAATCACTGTAGTCTTGCGAGAGACGATACATGATCCAGATTTTATGAGCAGAACGAAATGAATATAGATTATTAACAGGTGCTTAACACAAAAATAACAAAGATACAGTAAAACTGGTTTTCTATTAAATAACGAAATAAGCTGAAACTGTAAAATGCAGCGGAAACAAGCTTGCTAGAATGGTGGCGGCTTATCTCTAAGAAGAGATGTGACGGCAGCGCGCATTTGCAAGAAGATGATTAC
>ML817820.1:15664-28878 GCA_009831015.1 Picea engelmannii | reverse complement strand
AAAAACCTAACCCTAGGAGATGAAGCGCCAAGAGTCATGTGGGCCCCGTTTGGGTAAGTTAGTACATCAACTTCCCGGGGTCATAACTTTTGCATACGATCTCCGTTTTAGGCATATAATACCTCATTAGAAAGATCTATCCGTGGACTACAACATTTCAAAAAAAATTCATGATGAAAGTTTGCTACCGCAACATACCCCAAAGCGTCGTTTAGGGCCTCAAAACGGCTCCAGAAGTTCAGGACCCGAAAAACTGCTAAAAATAGTAAATTGCCAAAAATGTCAGAAAACTGTTTTGAGCCAGTTGGAAAGGTGGGTGGCCACCGATATCCATCTGGATCAATACAGTGCCGGAAGCATTGAACTGCTTGGACGGCTGCCAAGGCTAGTTTTTTGACATGTAAATATTTGGTTTCGATAGGCGTTAGACTTCGACTCAAGTAATAGATAACATGTTCATCATGAAAATCATCCTCTTGGACGAGCACCATAGCAATGGTGTAATCCGAAGCTATGAGGTAGAGGAAATAATCGCGACTGTAATCGAGGGGGAAGAAAAGCGGAGCACGTGTCAGGGACAATTTCAAAGCTTCGAAGGCTTTGTTTGCGATGGTATCCCATATGAACTTAGACCCCTTTTTGAGGAGTCGTGTAAATCCACGAGTGATCTTGGCATAGTTTGGGATGAAACAACGAAGAAAGTTTTCTTTCCCTTGCAAACTTTGTAACTGGAGAAGTGTATAAGGAGGAGGGAGATTAAGGATCACCTAGACCTTTAAAGGATCTACCATGATCCCTTGACGTGAAACAATAAAGCCTAGAATTCGGTCAGATTCCACGCAGAAAATGTACTTGTGAGGATTCAAGCGCATATGGTTAAAACGACAGCAGACGAAAATGGCTTGGAGGTGGAATGGATGATTGACTCGATGCATGGAATGAGTGGGTAAGTCGTCTAGATATGGTTGCACAATGTGCTTGATATCATGGAAGGCATAAGACATAGCACGTTGAAAAGTTGCGCCAGCATTCTTGAGACCGAAAGGGATTTTTTGATAGGTGAAAGTGACCCAAGGACAAATAAAATCCGTCTTGTGTTGATCCTTGGGAACAATATTGATTTGATTATATCTAGAGAAACCATCCATCAGAGAGAAGATTTCGCTTCTGGCGTAATCGTCGACAATCTGATCGACGAAGGGGGTAGGAAAGTTGTCCTTAGGACAAGCTTTGTTTATATCCCTATAATCAAGGCATTCACGGATTGTGCCTTGTTTCTTGTTGATCGAGATAAGATTGGAAACCCAATCAGTGAGGGCCACCGGGTAAATAAAGCCGGCTTTTAGAAGTTTCTCGACTTCAAGCTTGATAGGAGCTACTTTACGTGGGTGAACTGGACGAAGGCGTTGCCGGGCAGGTTTAACATCTGGGTATGTCTTAATCTCATGTATCATAATGTTGGGGTCGATACCCGGCATTTATTTGTAGCTCCAGGCGAAGACGTCACATAACTCTTTGAAAAGTGACGTGTAGGTGACAATTTCGTTAGGGGAACACGAAGCTCCGATATGCACATTTTCAAAAATTCCAGGTTTGATGGATATGTCGAGGGGAATAGTGGGTGAGATATTGCTTAATTTGCCTTTGGAAAACACATCGTGTGTGGACTCGAGAACGGTTGAAATGACGACAAGGGTTGATGGGGTTGAGATCCGTTGGTAGTTCTCGATGGTATGTTGCTCCATGAAGAGGATGGAATGGTGATGTCCATCATCCCAAGGGGTGTCTTCCATGACAGACATGATCATCTAGTCTGTGGGAAAGATGACACAGAAAGGATTTGGAGATAACTCACCAAGAGAGGGGGTAGAAGGGGTTGCCGATTGAATGGCCTGATAGGCAGATTCGACTGGACTTAACAACATTTTGTTGCTGTAACGAAGATGATCACCAGGGTCAGGTACCATCCATGGGTCGTGAGACACAGGGGTTCTGTGAATCGAGGTGGAGATCATGTTGATTGAAGCGACAGACGAGTGTGGAACATCGGGCGGTGGAATGGGGAAAGTGCCCATTAACAAGGAGTCTTTGAGAAGACCTACACCGACATTCTCGTAACCCGGCGGGGTTTTAGCGATGAACGGTATGTTGCCAGTATGGGTATCTGAGTTAAAAAAGGCTAATTGGTCGACGGTGATTACCTTTCCTTGATGCGGGAAATGTACCACACGAAAGAGAGTCGACACAACTATGCGCATGGAATTGATCCAGCTACGGCCAAGAAGAAGATTGTAATCGAGAGGAGCGTCAAAGGCTTCCACTTCGACTTGGACCGTTTTGCATTCTAGCGTCATGGGCAACGAAGGAAGAACACTGTAGGGATTAAAACCAAAGCCATTGAAGGCTTTGAGAGTGTTATGGGACTTAGTCAAAGAGGGAGAGCCGATGGCTTTCCAGCAGGTAACAGACATGACACACGTCGAGGCACCCTCGTCGATAACGATTCGACAAATGTTTTTGTCGAAGACAATCACTTGGATTTGGAATGCGAGTTGGGGGGGTAACCTTGGAATGTGATCTTCCAAGTAAAAAATTATTAAATTCATGTCCATCGGGTCGATTCCACCGATAGATTTCAATAGTGCCTTTCGTTGTCTGGGACAACTTTGAAGGACTTCGAGGGTTGACATCACAGAAGGTGCTTGGGCCAGATCTTCAAAATGTTGTAGTTCTAGGCAGCATGAGCATGAGGACTGAAAGTCGATTTACGAACGACGCCCTTTGGAGGGGGTCGAAGAAATGTGTCAAGGCTCGGTTGTTCGAGATGAAGAGGACCGGTTGTAGGTGGAGTCATAGGAGAGGGGGTTGTACCAATGAAGGAGGTAGATCATCAACCTTCTCTTTAGAGGGAGAATAATCTTTGGCTCGAGTGGTGAGTGCAATGTCATTCTTCTTTGAATCACCAGTACACATCAATACATAGGACGTAGTAGAAGGGGAAGGTTGGTCATGAATGACCAACTTGGCCTGTTCTTGAGAGGGGAAGGGTTGGGACAGAACGGTCGGAGCAAGTGGTTTCGGGGCTCTTTGAAGGAACTTAGTAACTTTGGCGCATCATGGACAATCCTTCATGTAGTGATCATCACCACAGATAAGACAAGGGTATCGGGGTTTTCACTTGTCCCTGTCGTCAATAGGTGGAGTTTTGGTTCTCTCTACTTCAGAAGTATTTTTGTCCTCCTTATTATTACCCTTTCCCTTTCTAGATTTGTTTTTACCGGCTGGGGTAGATTGGACAACATTTATCTCAAAATTCTTGCCAGTGGGAAGGGTAGGAGATGGAGCATTTTGAACATTAGAAGATGCGGGTTTGGGGTTGGTGCTTGAGGTAGAATGTGGTTGGGCATGGAAAGTGCCAATCACACCATCGGTTGCATGAGAGGCAGCTGGAGTAGTTGAAGTGGCGGAAGTGGAAGGACGAGGTGCATCAGGGAGTAAGTCATAAAGAGTACCCATTTGTGAGTAAACGAGGTCGAGTTATTGAGCACGACTTATGGATTTTTCTTCTGTGACAACTCCACCCATGGCGATATCACGACCGATGTTGTTCACAAATGATTTTGTGAACCACTCTGCCAACAACTGATCAGGAAGTTCAAGTTTGATGAGACGTCATCTTCACCGCCACTCATGAATGTGATCGGATTTATGAGTGGCTTTGTTTTATTTGAAAGAACTCAGAATCTCTGTCCCCATTTCATAATGGATCGGTAACTAGTAGTGGGTGAGGAAGGCCATAGCTAGGGTGTTGAAATCGACGAAGAAACCTTGTGGTAATTCTATATACCACTTCGCAGCAGAACTTGTGAGAGTTCTTTGAAAAAGACGTAATCAGATAGAGTCATCCATCAAGGAGTTGGATGAGCACCAGAGATGAAAAGTCATGACGTGATTTTTCGGGTCCTCTCCCTCTTTTCCATTGAATTTAGGGATGTCAGAGGGTAGCTTGGCTGGTATAGCGGGCCAATGGGGAGAGTGAGGGATTGGATAATTTAAAATCCTTGACAGATCTGGGAGGTCTAAAGTGGCCAAGAAGGGTATCTGTCTATTCACATGCGGGTACTGCTGGCTCTGGGGAGGGAGTCCCGTCGGCAAACCAGTGGGACCATAAGTAGTCTGCATATAATGTGAAGACCCAGGTAGATTCGATGGTTGTTGTGGAGGAAAGTAACTCATGGGATTGTATCCTTGTATAGGGACGTGAGTTTGAGCATTCGAGCCCCAAATAGGATTGGACGTACCTGGATATGGTTGGCCTATACTAGGGGGTATAATGGATGTAGCTGGAAGTTGTTGTCCCCTAGTTGATTGAGGATTATGTTGTATTAGATGGTTCCAATACTGGGCCAAGGATGGAGTTATGTTTTGTCCGTAGGGTGGGTTTGGTGGGGGTTGTCCTCCAATCGGGGGTTGTGTTCCAATTGGGGGTTGTGTTCCAATAGGAATTTTCCCTACAAGGGGGGGTTGAGTCCAACCTCCTTGGTGAAATTGTCCACCAACAAGAATCTGGTAATTTGGTGTGAATGAAGGAATAGTGCCACTAGGATTAGTGTTTCCAGTAGAGGATGAGAAAGGTCCTTGAAAATGGGGTTGAGGAAGTGTCAAAATAAAGCCGGGAGGAGAGTGCCCATTAGAAGAGGGACCACCAGGAGTTCTGGATGGGGTTTGTGCAGGAGTGGGAATGGAAGAATTCAACGCATCGTATCCGGGTGGAAGCGTCGGGGTGACACTGGGTGAGAGCAGTGTGTCGATGGGGGTTTTATTAGCCACTGTAATCCCAGTGTGAATACTCGTAGTGTCTGTGTAATGGACCATTTCTATAGGGATGGTCAAGATGTGGTCAGATTGCGGAGCGTTTGTACTAGGAAAATAATGAGCAGTAGTAAGAGGTACTGCGTCTGGGTCAGAGGTTTTAGGGAACGTAGGTGAGACGGTGATTTCAATGCCTGATCCTGCGCCAAAGAGATCTCATCTAAAAATGCCAGCAGACGAAAAAGGATCTTGGCCTTCAAGTCCTGGAAAGGGTCCAATCGGTGATCCAAAAGACAACACAACTAAGTCTCTGGAAGAATTCACTCGCATAATACATCTCTTAGAATCGGGGTGAAGTCGAAATTCCTCTCAAGTATTGGTAATTCGGAAACGTTCTAGAGAGTCGGTTCTTTCCACTTGTGGAGTGGTAACATCTTAGACTTCACTCTGTTGAGGAGAGCCCTCAGGTGAGCTTGTAAGTAGGGGTTGGGAACCTTCCAGGTTTTCTGGAGGTAAGCCCTGCATTCTACGTGAACGATGTGGAGGGTCTATTGTGAATGAGTTACAAACTTACGAAGAAAAAACCTATGGTCAACTTAGGTAAACAAACAACATGTGCTAGTAAACAAAATCTAGGAAACAATGCCAAGCAAACAAGACCTTCTAATTTCGAAGTCACTAGTTGGTGATGAAATCCAACGTCGCAACAACGAGACAAGAAGGGGCTGGGCTAGAGTGGAAAAGTTACGCTGACGACCTGCTTAACAGACTTACACCCTGGTGCAAGCTCCCACACATAATCGTGCATATACCCTCCAAGGAGCCCGAGTGAGTTTGGCCAATGTTGATTCCAGGTACCGTGAAGACTTACCCCTTCACAGTCACCTTGTGTAAGACCCTAAGAATATAGGCCACTAAGGTTACCACCGACAACAATAAAGCCTGGGGGAATAGTCGACAGTTCAATCCACACGCAAGGGCAGGGTATCTAGCCCAAAATCAACTCGAGAGGCTTCCACTCATCATTGTAGGTATACCTCCAAGTGACCCCCGTAATACGTGCAATCTCTACACCGATATCAACAAAGCAAGGTGAGTAACTCTGTCAATATCAATGCGACCTCGAGTTTGACCCTTGTGTGAGAAGGGCTTCCCAGGACAAAATGTTGTAAATGGAATTTGACACTTCTTAACACAAGATGCTATTGTGTGTTTTTGTGCTTTGGAGAGTGTATCTCTCTGCCTATTCCAAAGCGCTAGCCTAGCTAATTGTTGGTGTAATAGAGCCCTAGAAAAGAGTTACTAGTTAAATTTTAAAATTGCGCAATGTTTTTAAGGGTTGTTGTCACTCAAAGGAAACGAAGATGAAACTGATGTTGTGTGAGACTCTAAACCAACAATGCATAGATATGAATGAAATATATCAATTTTCGTTCAATGAATCCTATGTAAGGGAGGGAAAGAGAAGTTTTCTGGAACAATCTTGAACTACGATACACAATTTTCTTTAAAATGTAATCTCAACGAATCACGCAATAATGACAATTCTCTATTTGTTCTTTTTCAACAATTTCAACAATTGATTTTCAATATTTTCAAAAACGAAAATGCATTTAAAAGAAAAAATATTTTTTACTTTTCAAAAAGGATCTACACCATGGTGGTGAAGGTAAGGAAAACCAATAACTAATGAAAAAGCAACAAAAAAAAACCCAAACCAATCTTTCAATGGAAAAAAAAATGACAAGCAGACAAGACTAATCTTTTCAATTGCATGAGAACAATGATCTTCCAAACAATGAGCAAATGAAAAAGACAAGGAATCCCAACTTTCAAACCGATCACCGGCTCCTAACCAAACAAGTACTCAGATTCCAATATCAGAGAGTATATCTTTGCTAAGACAAGTCAAGAGATGAGAGTTGAGAAAAATATGGACAGGAAGAGCCTTTGATCTCCGAAGACTGATCGTGCACAAAATCTGAAGTCAAGAAAACATCAACCAGTGGTCTAAGAAGTTCTTTTCAGACACCTATACTGATCTGGTCATTTGAACATGCAAAAACCTTAAATCCAAAAATTTTAAAAGAGGGTTCGTAGGCTATCAGTATTACACAGTGCAAGAATGGGTCATTCTCCCAGCTACCTTTAAGCAGGGTGCAAGAACCTCGCACTGGACTTAAAAGAAGAGTGCGAACTCAAGGTGTTCTCGCAGGCCACTGTGGGGTTCAATGCGAGAAGGCCTGAAACTAGGCAAAATTTTGGAAAAAGACAACTTTTGAAAGAACTTCTGGACCCAGGGAGTCTATCAGGGTGTCCTGAAGACTCAGAGATTGATAGAAATGAAGAAAGGTAAGGCAAGAGCAAATGGCCAAGGAAAAACACCAAAAACCACAAAGAAAAGGGTTGCATCCCTAGTGGAGTCGCCAATTTTGTTATCGGACTAATCGGTAGGGGCGGACACTGACAGATCTCCCTAGATCCACCTGGATCTAGAACAAAATAGGACAGGACATGACTCTTTCCCTAAGTTATGACCATTGAATTAGCTAGTAATGAGGAACAAGTGACATACCTTTGTATCGCTTCCTAGGGTCTCTATTGCTGATGAGGTCAAGACCAAGACAAAACAAACCAACCAAAGTGAAGATAGCAAAATATATTTAATCGTCAACTTATGTATATGATCAAGGAGTTACACAATAAAGTAAGAATGACTTTATGGGAAAAGGACATGCTGCTGTATCATACTAATCGAAAGTAGAAGATACAACCTGGTCGCCTTATGTCGCAAGCTTCCTTTTGGTGACTCTTGGTTCCAACACACACACTTGCTCGATCCTTGCATGAAGAAGATCCAATTCCTCTTGATAGACTTGCTAGAGTCTTCCAAGCTTCTGTTCAAGCTGGGTTCTTCACACAATTCCTTCACCAATTCTCCAATTAATCTTGCTTAACCTTTTCCATGAGAATCCTATCAATATATAGGAGAGGATGAGATGGTTACATGAATGATAATGATCCCACCAAATCAGGGAAACCAGTAAAATGATAACCATTCGAATGCCAACCTATTGTCTAGAATATTCCCTTCTAGAACCCTCGAGACTTATTCCTTTTTCCAAACTTGAGAACAAGTTCACACCCTAGGTATAGAGCACAGTGCGAGATGTTCGCACTCTAGCTGAAGGTGGCCTGAAAGAATGGGTCATTCTCTCACCCTAGGCTATAAGCAGCCTGCGAACTCTCTTCAAAAATATGTTTTCTGGAAAGAGATGAATGTCACTTTTCTCAGAAGAAAGTTCTTGTTGGGAGCCTGAGTACACCATCATCAATACACCATAAAAATGACCAAAATCATGGGTAACAGTTGGATCGAAAATGATCGCTCCTAGGTTACTAGTCTCTGCCACTCTCAAGGCAGACAACATAGATTTTCTCTACGAGGAGAAACTCTAGAGGACTTTGAGATCAGACATCGCGCAAGGGGTCTGTGCCAGATCCTCCACAAAGGAGTAGTTCTGAGTGGCCCTTGCATTTGGATTATGGGAAGCCTTCTTAAACGCACCTTTATGGATGCGAGTCATTGTTTCTGCCACTGCCTTCTCAATTTGGAGAGGATTCGATGGTTTTGTGGCTTCCTTTCTCTTATTGACAGATTACGGTATTCTGTAGTCGTAAGTCTTGGTCGATAAATGAGCATCGTATTTCATCATGTAAACATTCACGATCAGGTTGTTATTGGTAGGTGGGGGGGGGGGGGGGGGGGGGGGGGGGGGGGGGGTCCCTGACTACCCCCTACCGCGCTTGTGGATACAAAATCTTGAGCCATATTTTTCCCTTGTGGAAAAGGGTTCGTCAACTTAGCAGGTTGTTGCTGTGCTAAAATATTCTAGTATTCTACAATCCAAGGGAACAGGTGAGTCGAGTGGTCTTCCCTGCAGAGATTACACAGATACTTCGAATTATTCTTCTCCATTTTCCTCCTGCCAACAATGTTGGTAGCCTTTTTATCCGAACTCAGAGTCTGGCTGGCCACGGTTTGTTGTATTGATAATTGTTGCAACTGATCCGACCAAAGATCCATGGACTTGCTTTGTGTTGAGCCCACAATGCCATCGACATCGGACCCAAAATTTTGTTTGGCCTTATCGAGAGTAGACCATGGCACATCTAGAAATATATCGTAGAGGATGCCATCCTGAGAGTAGATCAGTTCAAGTTGTTGGGCTCTCATAATAGCCTCCTCTTCTGAAAACACCCAAGAAGTCACTACGTCCTTGGATATACAGGGAACCTAACACTTCAAGAACCACTCAAGAAAGAAAGTAGGAGGGACCTTGACCTTAATCAAGATCTTTCTTTGCAACCATTCTCGGATATGATCAGAGATATGGCCGGCCTTGGTTTGGTCAAAGTTGGCCAACAATTCTGTGTCAGCATTGTATCTCACAGGTAACTGGAAATGGTTTAAGAAGACCATCACCAATTCATTAAATTAAGAGTACTTCGAGCCATCGATCTCAATATACCACTTTGAAACACCCCCTATATGAGTGCATTGAAAAAGGTGCAACTAGAGAGAGTCATCTTTCAATGAGTTTGATGAGCACCACAAGTGAAAGGTAGTTACATGATCACCTGGATCTTCGCCAGGCTTGCCCTCAAATTTTGGAATATCTAAAGGAAACTTATTCGACATGGGGGGCCAACGCAGATTGTGACAAATCAGGTCATTCATTAAACTCGACAAGTTTGGAAGATGTAAAGTTTCCAGAAAGGGTAGTTTCGGTTATGAATTATTTACAGGAAAAGAGGGCCCTGGATTTTGACTAGCACCAGGTTGCCAGGAAAAGTTGGATTGTTTCCCATGGTTTTGGTAGAAACCATGTCCTTAACCAGCAAAAGGAAATTGTGTCTGTTGAGGCATCATTGGATGACTCTTGAAATTGGATGAAATATCTTGCGCAGGGATTGCTCCCTGCATTGTGTTCCAAAAACCTTGGAAGGGGATGCCCCCAGCCGATCTGACGAGCATGGGTACAAAGCCTTTCCCAGGGTTCCATTGACTATGGAAGGGGTTACCCCCGACCGACATTCCTTGCAAGGGAACCAATCCCTACCAAGGATTCCAGAGACCTTGTGTGGAGTATACTCTTTTCATCGCTCCCTATGAAGGAATGGTACCTTGCATTGGGTTCTGTTGACCAAAGCTGGGGTTTCCCCCAGTCGTGAAAGTGGTTGAAGAGAAAGCGTTTTTCCCAAACGCACCAAACAAAGAGAATGATATAGATCCCACTGATGTTGTATAAGATGAAGGTCCTAAACTGCCTCCACCAAACAAAATATAATTAGTGTTAAGCCTGATTGGCTGCTAAAAAGTGTCGCCAAGTGAAGGGGACGAAGGAGATATATGACCCCCACCGTAAGGGATAACAGTAAAAGAAACAGTAGTTCCCATAGTTGACCCTTGTAAGGGAGCGTTTGAGCTCCCTACCCCCAAACCCATGGTCTCTAAGGTAGAATAAGTAAGAACCGAGTTCATATCAAAGTCAAGCATCCCATATGAGAAGGGAGCGCCTATCGCATTCTGAGTAAAAGGAACAGTGGTCAAAGTCGTTAAAGGTATCAGACCACTACCTAAAGTTGTGGGAGTTGGGACAACTTTGGTCCTGAATGACAAAGGTGGAATAGGAGGTAGGATTACCCCTCCAGTATTAGTCGTAATGGGATTACGGGGACTCTAGGACGAAGTAGAAACATTCACTTCCATTGTCGCTCATAGAACTAGATGGTGCTTAGAAGATGTCACTTTGGGAGGGAAAATCTGAATCAACATTGGCACAAAATTCAGTAATCATAGGATTGGATGGCTTGAAACCTTTGGTTTCAAACTAAAAAATGGTGGATTCATCGAGAGCCGAAAAGTATCCTCTCAAAGTAGGCTTGAGCACAGTTTCCTATGGCCCGATCACTTCGAACGACCCTTATTGATCAAGTCTTTGCCTCAACGGTGGTGGAGGTGGCTCCAAAGTAGCCGACGATAGGTCTTGAATCCTTTGCGATCGACGGAGCTGTTGATCTTCCACTTTGTGAAATGATCAAAGAACATAGTAAGGATTGACTAGTGTGAAACACAAATCACACACTAAAAATTTTCCTAAAGATAAATCAAACAGTCGACTAACTAGTGGGAAGGATGGTTATGCCAATCGACACTAGATAAACTAACCGGTGAAAGTGCAACTTGAACATGAAATCACCCTCTGGGTATACTCTGCTAAGCGTGATCTGACATCTGCCCTAGGTACCATAGTATACCTTTGCAGTCACCTATGTAAGTCTGTAAAATATGGGCAACTAGGTTGCCAACTCCCAGTTAGTCACCAGGCGGGTACAATCGACATTTGGGCAGATCTTAATGAGAAGGATAATAAGTCTGAAGCCCTTCAAGGGTATCGAAATCAATTGGTCCGGAAGACAATTGAGGATCTTAAATAGACTCGAGGTCCACGAAGCTCCGTAGGCAAATGATATCAGTAGTATTCCCTAGAAAGACCCTCAATATACAATCCCCACTGCGTTTAGTCCAACTTTGGAGGGGTTATCTCCTCTACCTTTCCTCATACGACCTCGTGTTTATCCCCTATGTTATAGGGGGGTCCCGGATAACTCTTATGATGTTGGACTTAAAACACTCCCTATCTCAGACTCCAATGTTTGTTTTAAAGTGGCCTTGAAGAGTTTCCTCTTCACACCTAATTCAAGGCCCTAAAACCCTAATCGTGTCAGTGAACCCTACAAACAGAAAGTCTAATATACTTTATATTAAGCGTTAATTTTAAAGCTTGATTTATGCAAAGGGTGCGGTAGTGAAACTGATGGTATTATGAAGAGATGAAAAAATGAAGAGAACTTTAAAACATTTGAAAGCAAAAGATACTTCGAAATTAAAAGCAAAGCTTGTAAAAACTCTTTGTAAATTCAACTTTTCTAAACAATATTTCAAGATCTTGTAAATTAATAAATCCTAATACTTTCTTTTGTTTGACTAAGAAAAACTACTTGTATTTCAGGAAATCAAAAAGAACTTTGAAATGAAGACTCTTTTTCTTATGCAAATAACAACCTTGACTACTTTTCCAAACTAAATGCAAGAAAATATTTTTTATTTATTTTTCGAACTGCTTTAACAAGAAAAACTGAAATAAATAAATAAAATCGTTTTTCAAAGAAAAAAACATGAACAAAGAGAAAACTGAAAACATGATTGACAAAGACCCTAAACCCACTGCAGATCACAGGGATTCAACCAAAAAACCAAAAGGTGGATCTAAAACTTGACAGATCACTCTAAACCTTTTAGGGAAAACAAAAGAAAACTAAGGAACAAGTAAACCGAAACTTAAACCCAAGCTATGGCCAAAGACACAGACTCTCATTGGTTCAAGAAAGTCCTGAGAAGTCTGAACTTCTATTAGGGAAGAGACAAACTCTCTCTTTGTTAAAAAACACTTTCAGGACATAGAGACGCGGGTTTTTGCATCAACAACCTGCATATTTATGTGGGTTTTCTACTGTGCAGGGTGCATATGTACGTAGGCTGACCCAAAATAGGGCGCGTACACCTCTGAGACTTTTCAAAAATTAAAATACAAGGTAGACTTACAGGGCATGGAAAGATGGTATGCACCTTGTAGGTGACCAGAGACCCTTAAAAGACTCAGTAAACTTGACTGAAACTCAAAAGGAAAACAAAAAACCTCCCTAAAAACCCTAGAGAGAATCCAATCCCCAATATGGTTGCCAATTCTGCTAGCGGGAAAATCCCCCTATAACTATACTAGGGTTTAGGATATAAACAGAGAAAATGACCTCCTAAAAGTCAATCTAGTTTCTACACTACTCCAAACATAAGAAAATAAATGAACAAAAAGCAGTAGAAGAGAAGATCGGTAATTGTACCTTTTATCCAATGTTTGGTGATGATCTCCTCAAGCTCTATAGCTCCAAAGACTACAGGTCTCCTCCCAAAGCTAACCTGCATCCAAGATTAGGAAAAAAAGGCTACAAGCATGCTATTTATATTCATAAATTACGGTTAGATATCAAATGTTATGTATAAATCAAAGAAATACATAAAACATCATCATTTGGGACAGGGAAAAAAGATTATTTTATTCATTAAACAAAGACTGAAACTTATAATCCTTCCCGACCACCATTCCGCGAACCTAGTCCGAGATCCTATTTACAATACTCCAAGTGCACCTTCAATAAGCCTCTTCTCACAATCTACTAATCACCTCAAGGAAAGGGAATGGATTGAATGGAAGAAAAATGGTTGGAGAGGGAATGTTGAGGCAGTAACTCACAAATGGTTGCAAATTCTTGGGCAAGGA
>ML817819.1:75998-90048 GCA_009831015.1 Picea engelmannii | reverse complement strand
CCTCCAAAGTGGCCGCTTGATGAATATGCGCCTGATGCTATCGGGAGGCATTGAAGGATGTGGGAAAAATTCTCCATCATTTCATCCCTCTGTCGTGTGAGAGCTTGCTCAAGCAACATACTGATAGGATCGTCTGCTCCATCATTTTTCTTTTCTTCCACCATTAAGGTTTCTTGGGTGTGTGAGAGAAATTGTCCTCAAGAGAGACAAGATCGAGACCTAACTTTCTATACTCAGACCTCGTCGGGGACATGCACTAAAAACGATCAAGAGCATCCTGCTCTGATACCACTGATCCAGAATTATGTTCGGCACGAAATGAGATCGGAGATACAATAAAGAAATGCACAGAGATATTGCAGATATTCAATAATATAACATAAATGTATCAGAGATGCAACCATAAACACAGATATATAGTAATACACGATTTCTATTAATCAGAGAAATGTACAGAGACTGTAAAAATACAGAGTGAAAGACTCGCTAGAATGGTGGTAGCTTATCTCTGAGAAGAGATGTGACGGCTACTCACATTCGCAAGAAGATGATTACAATGAGGCTCTAAAGACCCTTTTACAATAAATGGGAATGCCAAAAGTCCTATACATCCAAAAACCTAACCGTAGGAGATGAAGCGCCAAAAGTCATGTGGGCCCCGTTTGGGTAAGTTGGTGCATCAACTTCCCAGGGTCGTAACTTTTGCATACGATCTTCGTTTTAGGCGTATGATAGCTCGTTGGAAAGGTCTATCCGAGAAATACAATGATCAATAAAATATATCATTATAGATGCTATTTTTCAACAACAAAATACCCAAAAAAACATCATTTAGGGTCTCAAAATGGCCTCGGAAGTTCAAGACCCGAAAAAACTGCTAAAAATAGTATATTACCAAAATTGCCAGAAACATGTTTTGTGCCAGTTGGAGAAAGTAGGTGGCCACCGATATCCACCTGGATCAGTGGTGGTCGAAGCGTTTAAGGAGTTTTTACATAAATTCCTGGAAGCATATTTTGATGATTGGACTGTTTTAAGCATTTTGCAAAATCATATTGAATGTTTAAGACTATTGTTGGATAAGCGTAGGCAGTGTCAGATTGCCTTGAACATAAATAAGTGCATCTTATTTCCACCCTTTGGAGTGTTGTTGGCCCATATTGTGTGTAAGAAAGGATTTTTGGTAGATCCATCTAAGATTTCTATTATAGTCTATCTACCCCCTCCTACTTCATTCAAACAGCTATGCACTACGTTGGGACATACATGATACTACAGGAAGTTTATTAAGGGCTATGAACAGATCAAAAAACCCATGGAGAAGATTTTAAAGAAAGACTGTCAGTTTCATTGGACAGAAGAATGCCAACAAAGCTTCGACACACTGAAACAGAAAATGGTTACTGCGCCCATTCTGGTTTTCCCAGATTGGAGTAAGGAATTTTACATGCATGTCCATGCATCTTCTATTGCATTAGGAGCTGTGTTAGCACAATCAGGAATAGGAGATATCGACCACCCATTAGCCTTTGCTTGAAGGAAGTTATCAACAACTGAGATTAATTACACCACCACCAAGAGAGAAGGGTTAGCCATGGTGTATGCGTTACAAAAGTTCTGCCACTACTTGTGGGGAGGACACTTTAAAATGTTTACTGATCACTCTGTGCTGAAATACCTAGTCAACAAGCCAGTGTTGGGGGAAAGAATATGTAGTTGGTTTCTGCTGTTTTAGGAATATGATTTCGAGATCGTGGTTAAGACAGGAAGAATGAACAAAGGTCCTGACCACTTGTCAAGGTTGGAACATGGAGACACACTGTCAGATGCATAATTACTGGCCATCAAGAAGGTTGATGATCACTTTGCAGAGATAGTGCAGTTCCTGTCATCAGGACTGGCGCCTAGTGACTATACAATTATTCAGAAGAAACAATTGGTAGTGCACAGTACAAATTTTTCACTTATAGCTGGACAACTATACAAGATGGGACCTGATGAGATATTGAGGAGGTGTGTTATGGAATCAAAATTACCATTGATCCTCACAAAAGTACATGAAGGCATCGTAGGAGGACACTACGCAGGGAAAGAAACAACACAAAAGATTCTTAGGGCTGGCGTTTGGTGGCCTACTCTACATAAAGATGATAAGGAATACTATAAGGCCTGTGATGTATGCCAAAGAGTTGGGAAACCATCCAGAATATATGAGATGCCTTTAGCACCTCAAATGAACTTACAGGCATTTAATAAATGGGCCATTGACTTCATAGGACCTATCAACCCACCAGGAAAGCACACAAGATCTAGATACATAATTACTGCGACAAAGTATTTGACCAGATGGGAAGAAGCAAGAGCAGTTAAGGACTGTAGTGCAACTACAACTGTGCGCTTCATATTTGACGATATCATAACCAAGTTTGGATGCCCAAAAATCCTTATGAGTGATCAAGGCACACATTTCATAAATAAGACTATTGAAGCCTTGAATCAGTAATTTGAAGTTTACCATCAGAAGAGCACACCCTATCATCCACAAGAAAATGGGACAGTTGAAGCATTCAATAAGATATTGGATACAATGTTGATGAAGATATGCAATGTGAACAGGAATGACTGAGATTTGAGAGTACCAACAATATTATGGGCCTATAGAACCACTTGCAAGAAACTGACCATGAAGACCCCCTTTAAATTGGTCTATGGTCTAGAAGCAGTTGTACCCATGGAATATTTGGTTCCTAGTCTAAAAATTGCAGCCTTTACAGGTATGGATGACATTGGTGTTGTGCAAGAGAGGCTTGCGCAGTTGGTCGAACTGGAAGAAGACATATTTATTGCAGGATTTCATCAACAGGTACAAAAGGAAAGAGAAAAGGCCTACCATGATCGACACATCAAGAAGAAAGATTTAAAGCAAGGTGATTTGGTACTGGTATATGACAGTAAGTTCATGAAGCATCCTGGGAAGTTCAGAACGCATTGGCTTGGACCATATGAGGTTGCCTATATTACAGAAGGAGGAGCTGCACAGTTGAAGACTTTGACTAGAGAATGGAAGGAAGGTTTGGTGAATGGAAGCCAGTTGACATTGTATTATGATAACCACCTGCCTCGCAGCTCTCAGTAAAAGCATAAGAAAAAGGGTCTAGGTACTAGATGTAGTTGAAAATGGGTACCAGAAACAAAAAATACAGTTTGCATATAGAAGGGAGGGACAGAGCAGAAAGCACAGGCTGCCCTGTGCAGTCTGAAGTCAAAATAAAACAAGAAGATTAGACCTGAAGTTCCTCAGGATGAGTCACAGGTGAGTGTTGGGGGCCTGTTGGCCCCTGGACATGGAAGAAAGTGAAGATTAAGGGATAAAAGATGAAACACGAACTGTGCGGAAGACACAGTGACTAATACTGGGCCGAAGTGAGAAAAAGAGCAGAAAAGATGGTGCGAAGTAAGAGAAAGAAATTCGTTGGACTACGAGATTGAGGATGACAGATCAAAAAGGAAGAGGGATTGTGGACAACTTAGAAACCGAAAGAAGATGTCAACAAATGCTTTGGAGCACTGGACGTGAAGGAAGGAAAGATAGGTTGGCAATGCCCTGAAAACCTGGGTCAAGTTGACCTAGGGTTTTGGACACCTAGGGTTTTGGTATCTAGGGTTTTGACACTTATGTTTTAACCTAAGGGTGTCCAAGAGCTATTGTAATGTATAAATAAAGGTCTAAAGGACCTGGGATGGGTTGGTGCTAGGTTGGTTGAGAGTTCATTGTTGTTGTGTGATTGAGTGAGTACTACTGTGTGAGAGAGAAGTGTTGTGTGTGAGGGCCTTCTATATTGTAAGATCTTCAGCTGGGTGCGAAGATTGATCTTGCAGCTGGGTGTGCAAGCAGAGGAGAGAAAGAGAGAGGAGAAGAGAAGATCTGCTAGCTAAGAGCGCATATAAGAACTATATGCTTCCATCTTAATATATCATAAAGCACAGTTCTGTGGATGTAGTCCTAGAGAGAGGGTGAACCACGTATATATTATGTTATGTGTGATTGATGTTGTGTTCTCTTTCATTTGATATGCTGTTATTGTGATATTGTATTAGATCTGAAATATAACTTGTGCAGTAGGTTTAAGGAAGATAAAGAGTAACTAGGTGACTGTGTGTTGTTGATGTGAATCCACTCTGCATTTCCTCTAGTTGTAGACACCTATGTCCTGCAACCCCCTATAGCTACTTCGGGTGAGACTGCATCTGCCTCGTAGGTGTTTCCAAAAGGGCCAATAGTTAGGTCTTGGTGGTGCGCTCTTGGAGTTGAACCCTAGGTCTACTCCTGTGCCAACAATCATATTAACTATAAATAATATAAACATATAAATCACGTATAAGAGAATTAGTATTGCAAATAAAATCAATCACATAATGGAAATAGAGATTTCACACAACAAACCAAATTACAATGTACACAATGTTTACCTTGGATACCCAAATGGAGAAACCAATTTTGAATGGTTCTTTAGCCTTGATTTCAACAATCTCTAGCTACAATGCAATTCATGGGTCTTTATGCATACTCCCCTTGTCAGTGTTTCATGGAAACCTGCACAGGAGACCTAGCTAAAGCATACACAAACAAAGCTTATCAAGAAAAGGAAGAGAGATACAACATGAAGAATGAGAATGAATGTATATTATGATATGTTCAATGAGTGAGTGCATTTCACTCATATAGGCAATGTCATCCTATCTTAGGAATGCATGCATAATAATGATGGTCTAAAATTAGAAATTCTAAAATAGAACTAGTCAGTTAACTCCCATTGAACTAGTGTGCCGAGAATAGAAATTTCTCCAACACCCCCCCCTGAACATCACTATGGAGTAAAATATGAGTCTCGACTACTAGGCTATATTAGGTACTCATGTACAATGAAACTAATGAACACTGAATAAAAATGTGGAAAGAGGGAAAACCACGTGGGAACAAACCCACCCCCTCAAAAGACAATGCATCAAAATAAGAAAAGGCATTTGTTAGGCAACAATGTTCTTCACTGCAAGACAATCCTGCAAAGTCTGAAACTTCTGCTCACTGAAAGTCTTCATGAAGATGTAGAAATATTTATGGATCTGATGAAGTCCTTTAGCAACCTGTCTATCCTTATACCTCTTGATCCTATGGACCCATCTGCACCTGAAAGTATTATTTTATGGTGGAAGTGGAAATGGATACCAAGTCTGATTCTTTAGAAGTGAGTCATACTCCTTTTACATGGCTACTTCCCATAGTGGATTTCCAACATACTGACTGTAGGTATGTGGATCAGAATATTGAACCATATAGGAATGCATGGGCATCGCTGGTTCTGAAGTTGAAAGTACATCAAAAGGCTCCTCATGTTGAGATCGAGTCCTCCTCGAATCCAATGGATTCCCTACAAGGATACCTGCTGCCTGAAGTGTGAATTGTGCCTTCTTGGCCATCTGCTGAAGCTTCAATGTTGGTTTCTTATCTGGCTATACTACCTGCTTATTTCCATGTACATAATCTAAGTGTATGGAATCATCTCTTATGTCTGAAACTGATGGAAGAAAAATAGTATGTACATGTTGCACTAGAGGTGCTTGCAAAGTTCTCTCCTTATGTGTAAGTAGAAAACACGAGTCATCATAAAAAAACTTAGTGAATTTATAAAAACTTGACTTTTGATCCACCTCACCAATTGCAATGATGGAATTGTTATGCATGTCAATTACTGAAACTGAATCTGATGTAAATTCAACCTTTTTACCTTTCTGAGTTATTTGATAAACTAAGAGCAGATTCATAGAAATATTTGAAACATGTAAAACATTCTCAAAACTTCCATTATGGATTTCCACTCTCCCTTCTCCTGCTACTGCTACTGGAGTATCATCCCCCATGAGAATAGGGGGTCTTGAGAATGGACTCAAAGAAGAGAAAACGTCCTCTTTCATTGCCATATGATGGGATGCACCAGAATCTATAATCCATGAATCAAATGAGGAATTAATTGCAAAACGAGCATGATGATTACCTTTCTTAGGAGCATGATCTTCTTCCTTCTGCTTATTGACTCCCTCTGGAATGAATTTTCCAAGGTTGTTCTATTGAAGTTCCTGTGCCATAAGATCATTCTGTTTCTTCATGCATGTGGATTATTCATGATTCGGTTTATTGGAGTAAGTTCACTGCTTTTCCTTCTTCTTATTCTTGGAATATGAAGAGTCTTTGGAACTTGAAGAATCGTTAAAGGGTTTGGAATATCCCTCCTTCTCATTCGGTTTCTCATTCTCGTTCTCTTTGGATGATCCTTTTCCATCATGCATAGTGAGTGCATGTGCTTTGGGATATTTGATTAGGCCCATCTGAATGAGTTTTGTCTGCTCTTATGTGAGAGACTCAATTAAATGAGCCATCGTAGGCATTTTCCAATTTGTTCCAAAAAGACATATGCCAGAATGGAAATTGGAGACATATACAATGTATTCTAGTCCTAGCTTGGCCAAGATTGTTAGAATAAGTTGTTTCTCTTGTGTAGACTTGCCAATAGCACATTCACCCAAGATCAATATCAAAGATTTAAATTTAGTAAATAAGTCATGTATACTATCAAAACTTTTAGGGTCTAAGGTATTCAACTCTACCTAAAGCATATGACTTCGCATCTCATCCTGCTTTCCAAAGAGTCCATCCAAGGTGGTCTAGATCTCGTTTGGAGTCTTTCATGCGGTAACATAAAACCATAAATTAGTGGATATTAACTCAAGAATTAGTCCAGTGGCCTCATCCCTATGGTTCTCCCATCTAGTCTTCTCAAGCACTGATGTAGGTTATGTTTATGTCACCATCACCAAATTATACAATCCTTTTCTTTTGAGTTGGAATGTTGCCTTTGGTTTCCATTCAAAATAGTTGTACGATGTGAGTATTATCACTGGAGTTGATTGAAGAAGTTGCATCATCTCCATCCCTGCTATTGATTCTGAAAAGATCCAAAAAACATAGATCGTGGATTCTGAGATATGAAAAGCGTTTCTATGGAAGCTATAGATATGATAGAACAACTATATCTCCTAAAATATGACGTTGTTTCTGGATATTTTTGGTGAGAATGAGAATCCCTATGTCATACGTCTCTAGTCAAAATTTCAACCCGATCCAGATCATGGATTTCAAAATATGGCTATTTTATTGATGAAAACCAATTTTCTAGAGGGCAGATTGAATCGTTGCACCCTAGAGAAGGATACAGTGCGACTATGTTGAATCGTCACACCCTAGAAATTGCTAGGGTGTGATGATCGCAATGGATAGATTGTGTGTAACACACCCATGATAGGGCATACATATGTCTTCTTTTATTAAAGGACAAATTCTCCATTCATGGTTTCTAAATTGGAAAGTCGGGGAACCAGTCTGACCTCCCGATCGAGGATATCCGATTATGAAGCCAAATGACTCTCTGAGACCTTGATGGTCTCAATCTGTAATTAAACGCAAACCCTTTTGAATTTTATGTGTAGGTCTAATGGTACCCGCGACCTTCCATTCATGCTTGGGGAATCTATGAGTTTGGGCGCTAGCCCCTTTTCTGATAAGCCCCTCCTTGAGGTGACCTTGGGCGATAACCTCACAAAAACACACAATTGTGGGCGTGGCCAAAAGCAGTTTGAAACCAAACTACCTTTCAGCCCACAATTCTCCTTGAGCCTCCACATTTCCTTTCTTCAAAACCATGGTTTGGATTGCGGCCTACCCTGAACTTTTTAAAGTTCATGCATCTCCGACCCCCACAATGCTACGGGACCGTCGATCTCATGATATTGAAGGTGCCTCTAAACTGATGGCTCAGATATATTCCTTTCAAAGTTTCATATCAGATTTGACCTCTTTCAAATCAATGACTGTGATTTGTTTCAAAATTTCGGACTTCATAATTCTCAAGTCTCAAACTTTCCTTTCTTTCGTATGTCAATCTTTCAGAGTTGACAATTTATGGACACCTATCCTTCTCAATCAGAGGCTCTGTCTCTTCTTCGGGGGTTTGACCTTTCAACTAGATCAACGGTCCTGTGTCCCTTTTCTCGATCAATGGTCTAGATTTCCTTTGGGTCTCTGGACTTCTGAGATATGAAATCTCAAACATCACTTCCCCTCGAAGTAAGTGGATTTTTGTCGCATGTACACTTGAATCATACGATTGAGTCTTGCTTTGGGTCTTTACCCAAAATCTACATATTTATGCCACCTGTCCTCTTGATATGATGGCTATGAATTACTTTGGGACTTTACCCAGAATCCATCGATCTACACCACGTCTCTTCTGGATCAGACGGTCCAGATTCACCTTAGACGATCCGATGCTTGAGATTTACTTCAGACGATCTGACGACTGAGATCTACTTCGAATGATCGGATGATTGAGATTTACTTCAGATCTTCGATTCTTTGAACTTAGGGAATCTCAAATATCAATTGAAAACTCTCGAACAAATTTCTCTGGGGTCCACAATCTGTTGCCACGCATCCCTTTGGATCTGGCAGTCCATATTCACCTTGGGTCTTCAAGGTTCATGAATCTCAATTCTCAACTGAAACCTCGGTGTGATTCACCCGAAGCTCGCAATCTATTAACACATTTCCTCTCTAAATCAATGACCCTTGTCTCCTTTGGGACTTCAGCCTTCAGAGATCTCAGATCTCAGTTTTCCTCACTCTTTGTTTCTTCCAGAATGGTTTTACCTAGAGTATATGATCTGATGACATGTGTCCTCCCATAGATCGACGGTTCTCAACTACTTTGGTTGTTCGGGCTTCAGTGATTTCAAACTCTTCTCCTTCATGTTATCCCAAAGTGCTTCCACCCAGAGTTCATGATCTGTCGCCACGCGCCCTTCTGGATCTACGATCCAGATTCTCTTCGGCCTTCCAACTCTTCATCTTTCGAGACTTCGGGAGTTTGTCTCACTCCTCACTTGGAAACCTCCAAATTAGTTTTTCCCAAAGTCTTAGATCTATCGACATGTATCTCCTGTCAGCCAACGATCATGATCTACTTCGACTCTTCGACTTTCAGGAGTTTCAATATTCTACACACTTGTTTCCTTCCAAAGTGCATTCTTTTGGAGACTTTGATCTATCTACACGTACCCCTCTAGGCAATCAACGACCAGGACCTACTTCAGGTCTTTACCTAGAGTCCACAGACTTATGCCATCTGTCCTCTGGATCCAACAACTGATGTTTACTTCACTCTATGGATTTCAAGAGTCTCAAATCTCAACTGAAACCTCTTGAAACAATTATATAAAGCTCACAATATACTGATACGTGTCTCCTGGAGAGGAATGGTCATGATCTCCTTCTCCTGACAATGAACGGTCCCAAACTACTTCGGGACTTCAAGACTTTGGTAAGTCCACTCTCTTGCATGTGTGAAACACTAAGGCTCAAGAACCTTGCTTTGATTAGGTGGCTATTGGTCCTCTTCACTGTGATCCAATGACCACTTCCACTCCTCGTCATGAGATTTTGATCTCTTCTAACTTAAAAGATTTGCTAAGGGTTCAAAGGCCTCGACCCTTGCCCCTCCTATGGGTCTGTATCTTGGACTTCATCTGCATGCCTGAAAGTGTTATCTATTATGAGCTTGATCTATTTGAGGATTTTGATTTCCCACACACTCTTTGTGTTTCAGGGATCTCGTCAAAATCAGATCAAAGGTTGACGATGATCGACGGTTCACAGTAATTGTGGGGCCCCAACATGCATGCACTTTATCAGACAACTCAACCTCCGCAATCTAGAAAGTGTTCACCTAACCTAGTCTAACCAGAGTCATTGATCTTCCATCCTGACAAGATCAACAACGTTAGTGAATTTCAGGACGTGAACTAGTGTGCCCGCTACTTTCACCTTCGCGCTCCGCAATGATTACCCACCCTCAATCTCCATTGATAGATCGACGATTCATAGTGATTGCAGGATCCCACCTCTGCAATATGAGAAGTGCTCTCTCTTCTCTAGTCTAATCCTAGTCATTGATCTTCCATACCTAACAATATCAACAACATGGGTTGATTGTGGGCTGTGAACTAGCAGGTCCGCTAAATTCACCTTCGTACTCCGCAATGATTCCCAACCGTCGATTAAATTGAGTGGCTATTATTTGATTTGATAACTCTGGTGAGTATTTGAGTTGACCTAATGACCGAGATGGCCTCTCCTCCCATTAAATGGATCGCATCCATCTCCGCTATCAGATTCTTAAGTCATGGGTAGTTCTGGTGACTTGACTATCATCTACCTCCTAGATATGATGGTCGGGATGGTTCCCGAAAATCCTCAGATCTAAAGCTCAGAGTTAACTTTAGGACTTCAAGGATTTTACCTGCCTTACGATGAACTTGCTCAATTCGTCGAACTCACAAAGTCTGAATGAATCCAAGGGTTAACTCCCATGCTCTTTCCCATATCCAACGGTCACAACAGACCGTGGCTTCTTCCGAACAGATTTCATCCATTTGTCTTCCAAACAAGAGAACCTTCCCTTTCGATACTTTAGCCTCACTACTCTTCCTAATCTTTGTTAGATCTAAAATGCTTAAGAGCTTTGCTCTCTTTCTCTTGAACTTAACACTTGGAAGAATCCTTCCACACACCCCTTACACTCATTCCTGAACTCTAGAACTTAAGTGGTTCTCGGTCTCTGCCTGCCTCGTAGAGAGCCTGTGCATATGTTCACTATCTCTCTTGAGACTTAACAGACTCCCTCCTCCAAGGGACTCGGAACAACTAGGAGTGTCGACATGCATACATGAAACTGTGCCCAAGGTCGACGAACTCACAGTTCGTGGATATAGCTTAATCCACCACAGGGTGTAAGCATTTACGAATACAAAACATGTCCAATCCATACTTGCTTAAATACACAATTTAAACAAGAATAAAGAGATACAATATAACCATTAAGAAAACATACACATCCTTGGGTCATTCGGTGTATATCCCATTTCATTACATAATTACAACTTAATTTCACAGGCTATGAGAATACTTATCTATTAAAAGTTGCATCCAACCAACTAACTATGGGTGTGTACCTTTCCACCCAAACATAGGCTCAGATTCATTCATTCTTAGCACTTTGGACACCCCCGTGCCAAGCCATGATATCACTAGGGAATTTACGCCATCTCTTAGAGAATCTTTCTCTGTCACAATGACCCTGCGAGGTTTATCAAATGCTTCCTTAACATCAATCTTGCGTTCGGGTCCTTTAGGATGTGTTCTCGACACTTCCTTTGCGTTCACACATCCCCCTTACAATATTGTGCTCTCGTCCCGTGTCTCCTCTCTTGTTGTCTCTGCATGTATCTTACCTTCCCTCCTCTAGAAGGTTTCCGACCTGTCCTGTTCCTTCTGTCAAAAGGAATCTCGGGTCTGCAGGTCTCTGTAGTACGTCAAGATGACATCCTGCAGCTAGACCATGCTTCCATTCATGGGGGTGGTTGATGATTTAACCTGTTGTTCCAGAGTCTGTACTTAAGGCTTGGAAGCAAAGTGTCTAGGCATCCGAAAGTGAGTAAGGGGTAAAGAAAGAAGAAATGTCAACCTTCGGCAAGGGAAGCTAGGGATGATTTTTGGGTTGGCATTGTCTAGCTTCCAACTGTTCCTGGATGTTTATATCCCATTCAATCGCTACCCATGAACGTTCAAGTTCAACCCAGGTAGTGGTTGTTTTAAGAATAGTATAAAAAATATTTAAGGCAATATGTGTTTGATCTGATAGTCTGGGTTCGATATTAGGCTGTCTTGTTATAGGGACAGTCATGGAGGAACATAATGATAAGAAAATCTCGGGGGAAATTTAGGTGTTGTCTCAATTTCGGTCGTATAAAAGAGAGTTTACAGTTCCAAGAGTGAAAATAGGGTGAAAACCAAAGGCCATTTCCCGTAACTAAGTTATATTTTAATAAAGATGTATGAGGTGGGAGAAAACATAAAGCTGTCTATCATGTAAGGCTCCTATCAAGGGAGAATCTCACTTATAAACAAAAGACAAAGAAGGTAAAGAAATAACCCGATGAAGCATAAAATATATATAGAATTCTAAAGTGTTGACTGGTCTTGCACCTGCTGATAGCTGGTACAGAGGAAAACAGTAAACAATATAGAAAACCAGAATTCATTCACTATAGTAGAGGTTGTACTAAATTATAGCGAAGCATTCATCAGATACAAATATGAAATGAAATGAAATATGAGATACAAGGAAACAAACTCATAAAACAGTCGTGATGGAATTGAAAATCTTCGGATTTTCTTTATATTAACTCTCAAGATAGAAAACCTCTATTACAATCGACACAAAAAGGTCCAGCCTTTGTTCCTTCCTTCTATTGTATATTTATACAGATTTACATATGATGGAATCTTAATCGTTCTAGGATATTCGGTTACAATAAGAAGGAGATCAATCGTTTCATTTATTTATCTCTGTCTTTATTTGGTACCAGAATCTTGCCCTCTCGCATGCTCAGTACAAGTGACACATATTTCCACCAGCCGAGATATCAACCTTGACGATTCCGCTTGACAATTGGCCTCAAAAGAGTAACAATCTCGGGCTAATTATGGCAACCTTTCTTCTATCTGTCGGTCTAGGATGTCAATAGTGCACAATTGCACACTTGGTTTAATCATACATTTATCTATTTGAACTATGTCTGCCATAGCTACTTGTGAGATTTCGGCCGAATCTCTTTCTTCTTTCTTGTTTATATCAAGCAAGATTTTCGCTATATTCATTTGACTCAATGTCTCAGCATTTCCTTCGCTATCAATACCTAACAGATTACCATCTATAGAACCAAAATCCTCTTCAAAGGATTTCATTACCTTCTTGGCTTGCAGTTTACCTTTTGATATACTGTGCTCCCATTCTTTCAATAAAATATTTCCTATGGTCTTCTCCGAAATGGAAAACCTAAGAGTACTTATCGATTCCCTTTTGTTGGTAGCTATTACGACCTCTTGAAATGTGACCCGAGCTGCTCCATCTTCTCTTTCTCTGACAGATAAATTTTCCAATACTTGATCAACGAGTAAGCAGTTGTCCCGAATTATCTCTACCTTTGCGAGTAAACTTCGTTGGACTGCATAAATTCTGCTTCGAATCTCCATCGCCTGGGATTGGAACATCCCAATATTTATAAGTTTTCTTTCGGTGATTTCCACTCTAGCCTGTAGCTACTCAATCAAGTCTTTTTTCTGGCCCACTTGTATCTGACTAGTCTGAGCTACCGGCTCTGCTTGTTCGAGCTTAGTTTTGAGCAGCTCTATCTCCTTTTTATCGACCAGCCTTGCTTGTTCTATTCCTGCGCTTGCCTAGTCCTTGGCAGCCTCCTCTGCTGTGGCTTGTTTAGCTTCTAAGGTTTTGATGGGGCGATTTTTTCGCTTCAGTTGATTTTTCAAAACCCCGACTGAAAATTGGTTTGTTGTAGCATACGCCCCTAATGTCTCGGCTATTTCTGTAACAAACTCTTCTTTCTTCTTGTCTTTCCCATCGGTCAACACCTTGAAATTCTTGGCTGTTGATCCCTCTTCCTAATAGAATTCTCTTTTTACTACAACCTTTCTCTTCTTATCGAAAAAGAAATCATTTGGAGGGAGCTCTTCCATCCTTATAGGTTTTAATTCTTCATTTAAAATCCACCCTGTGTCTATGTTTCCCTGAGTTGACTGCAAGGGAGTAATGGAAGCAATGGGATCTCCGATTTGCTTGGCTGGTTGTCCTGGAGTAGTAACCAGAGTCTTCTTTTTCATCGGCTCAGGAGTCTTTATCTATGGTTTCAGACTCTTAGTTTTCTCTTCCCCATCCTGGTGTTTTTCTTGGCTGGGTGCCGCATCTTTGGAGCCTTCGGCTTCTTTTTGTTGCACCTCTATTGTACTTGGATTCTCACCCCGCAATACTGAGGGAAGACAACTGCGTCGATGTTCTTGGAATTTTAGAACATCGGCCCTCTCTTC
>ML817819.1:15337-29672 GCA_009831015.1 Picea engelmannii | reverse complement strand
CTCTTTTTTTCCTCTCATAGGTTGCACACAGGATTTCCTCAATCTTCTCCACAGCCCGAAGATCCTCTACCTCTTCTTCATCGCTCACCAAACCCTCCCTTGCGGCTACAACTCTCTTCTTGGTATTCACCTTATATTGGTAGGGTACTCCGCAATGCGTTGTTCTTGAGGATGCCCAGATCCACTTAAGTTGGTCTTCATCCATCAAGATCGGGTCCAAGAGTTCGTCCTCCTTCTTACCTTTATCCTCACCTTCTTCCATTTATCCTCTCTTTGTCAGTGCTTCCCCCCCTTCCCCCATGCACGTAGGGAAGTCTAGTTGTTTGATTCCATTGTCATTACACCTTTGTTATATAGCAATATTTTAATAGAAGTATACAGTGATCAAATGTACCTTCCTCGAGGTATACATAGACATTCTTTCTCTATTGCGCTGTATGACTTCGCAGTGTCGACTACAAACTCTGTGATGAAGCCTGCCACAATACTGGCAAGCCAAAAGTCAACTGCGCAGGTGAATTTGTTGTTCACCTGCTGTAACTTCTCAACCTGTACTGGGGTCCAATCTAGCTGCCGTATATGGTTCATTGCGTGGTTATCTTTCAACCTTAGTATCCACTCCTACAGTAGGTGGGGAAAATCACAGAAAAAGACTTCGTGTAAATCCGTAAACATGTATTTATCCAGATATTTGTGAGGTGTGATGCTAAGGTTTCTATTGTCTTTCTCAGAAAACTCTAGCTCTTTGGTTCTCAACCAACCTTCAATTTCTTCTTTCACGGGGTTCCAAGGTCTCAACATTCCCTTCTAGTGGCTCAATGGTCTTCTTGTTTCACTCATTCTTTTCTCATGCACTCTATCTCGCCTACTCCATCCTCTCTTGTTCCTCTTAACATGGAAACAAAACCATTTGTTGGCTATCCTTTATTCTCTGATTGGTCTTCTTGACCTGTCTATCTGAGTTATTGACCTAGGTTTCATGTCATTCAGGTTTCCAACAAAGCCTCTAAAACTATCGGCCCTCCTGGTAAACCAGAAGGCAACATAGTACATAGAATGCACTGTGCAGTCTCACCCGAGATAGTTTTAAATGGGTGGTTGTAAGACTCAATTGTTTAAAACCTAGGATTGAGTATGAGATAGGGGTTTATTAACCATATCCATGCACTGTGAGCTATGAGTGTAATCTACTTATTTCTCATGGGTACATATTTCCATTACACAGGTTACTTACCGAGCCGCATATTCATGTTCCATAACAATGTATTAACTCATTTATTAAGCATATCAATAACTGTAGAAAGAAAGTAAAGAGATGCATGCATTCATCACATTGCATAGTTATTACCGTGGTTCACCCCCACCTGGGCTACGCCCACAAAGATTTGGCACTTGGCTCTTTTATTATGGCACTTCTGCATTTTCGGTGCCACGCACTTACAATTCCCCTCTTATGGGTAAGATTTATATGATGTGAACTAGATCACACCAGACTCCTCAACCTTCAATATAATCCCCAAAATCTACCCGTTTCCTTCTCCCCTAGGTCAAAAAATTACAAAAAAAGTTCATACAGTCAACATTGCATACTGCATCTGCTCATGCGTAACTACAGTAAAATATGGGATAACAATACTAACACCTCGAGGTAAGACACAAATTTTCAACACAAAATAGTCAAACCCCTACATGATACCTACGTATCTATATTTATACATTTCAGGCTCTTAAGTCATTTACAAATCATTACCAAAACCCTAACCCTACTGACGTTAGGTCTTCCTCCCACACACGCATGTTATTTTTCCTCCAGTTGTCGCTTTCCTTGTGCACGTTTTTTTGCATGTGTGCATGATGTTATTTCTCCAGTTGTTACTTCTGTTTTTGCACACTTTCTTTCCCACGATCGTCCTTATTTCTACTTTGGCTTGGTACCAATAGGTTTATTTGAGGAAGTCTCCAAAGTGATCCCCTTATGGTGTATCTCTAAGCATGGCCCTTGTGGGAAGATGCTTTGAAGAAGCCTACAATAATCCCTAGTTGTTAAGAAACGAAGTTACAATGTATGGTCAAGAATCCATGAAAATATGGTTAGGAAACCCCAAAGGTGTGCTCATGAAGCCCAAAGTTGATTGAATAAAAAGAGTATGAAAGAAATCACAAATTCATGCAAATCTTCCATGGATTGATAGTCCTTGTCAAGCCATTTCAAATGGTAGGTGGAATTCCACGTGGTTCCTCTTGATTGTGAGGAATGCCTTCTTAAATATGATCAAGGTATGGTCAAGAGTCCCTAAAGAAGCCCTGGAAGTGTGGTAATGAAACCTCAGAAGTAAAGAAATGAATTCCCCAAAATCGGCCCTAATTGTACAATGAAATTAAGATGAAATTAAGGGTACAAGGACAAGTCGGCCCTACAAGAGAAATTAAAATTAAATTTGCCCCTAAAAAGTGTTGCAAACAAAAGTTATAGGTCGACCCTAAAGTTAAGTAAAGAAAGCACTTGGAAGGGTATAAATACACATTAATAACCTATCATTTTCATAATTCAATATTGTGATCTCTTAGCACAATATTGGTAGTGAATTTCATAGGGAATATGAAGTGAAGAAGGGATAAATTCCAAGGGAAGATGAACTCTTGTGATGGTGTATTCTACTCTATGTTCTTTAAAGGTCATCTTGGCATTTTCGCTATAAATATTTTTCTAGAATTATTTATATAATGAAACTTGGAGGATGTTGAGAAGACATATCAAGGTACCTTTGGTACTAATTTCAACTTCTGGGTCGTTTTACTTTTGGAGATACACTCTGTGGAAGACAAGGTTTTTGACTAGTCCTGGAACTAGTCTCAAACCGATGTTCCAGGTAAAACAATCGTAACTTCTTCATTGAGGATCCAAATTCGATGAGACTAATTGCATTGGAAATAGTACAATATTTGGTATTTTGTGTGTGACTTTCAGAATCAGATATCAAATATTGAGCATGTAGAATGATGTACAATTTATTTCTCCAAAATAGGACAAAATTCACGAAGGTCTGCCATTTTCGTTATATCTATTTTTTAGTGACAAATCAAGGAGAAAAAATTGGAGGAATTTCATAGAAGACACAAAATAATATTGGGTACAAGTTTCAAACCTTGATTTATTATAGGTATGGAATTATACTGGTTGGAAGTTAGGGTTTGTGACTAATCTAGAAACTAGTCCCAAACAAGTATTCGAGATAAATTTAAGAAGTGATGTTGGTCTTTATATGCAGACCCATGTGGACATAGGATATTTATGTGGACCCAAATTCTACGTGGAATCATTTTTTATGTATCAATGATAGTGATAGAAACAGTGACAGTGGCAATGGCAATCTATATGGAACCAATTTCTATGTGGACCTAGTTTCTAAGTGGACCCAGTTTGATGATGATGATGTATCAATGATAGTGAAATAAATTATCTTCAGTGATAGTGACTTGTGAGAAGCTTGACGTCAACATTTGGTGCAGATTTATGTGAGGGATTTGGAACAGATTAGTTTAGGACCTAGAGTTGATATTGGACCAGACCATATTGTGAGAATAATTTTGAAACAAGGGTGACATGGTGGTGCAAGGAATGATATTGAGGTCTCCTTCAGGTTGGTGATTGAGAAACAAGGGTGGTTGGGTGGTGCACGAGACAATTGGTATCTTCATTCAATAAGTAGGTGCTTGCAGGGGAGTTGCATATTCCTTTGAGTTGGTGCTCATAAAGCCAGGGGGTTGGTGCCTCCTTCTAGTCGGTGCTGGTAAATTAGGGAGTTGGAGATTCCCTTAGGTTGGTGCCTGTAAATTAGGGGGTTGGTGCCTCCTTCCAGTTGGTTCTAGTAAATATTGGAAGTTGGTGCTTTCTATGAATGTAATATTCAAGACATATACATTAAAAGTGTTATGTGGTTTTCTCCCATTTGGGTTTCCATGTAAAAATATATTTTTTACCGTGTTTGATGTTATGCATCATTGAATGGAATTGTTGATAAGTTAACGTTTACATGTGATTAAAAATGATAAGAAGTGGTCAATACTAATTCACCTCCCCCCCTCTCAGTATTGGTAAATATTCCAACAGTTGGTATTAGAGCAGGTCCTTTAGAAACAACCTAACCATTGGAAGGTAGATCATGGAGTACACACTAAGAATAGAACGCCAATGTTTGATGGTCAAAACTATGCCTTATGGATCATAAGGATGAAAACATTTTTGCAAGCACACAGATGTTATGTCTAGAAAGCAGTAATAGATGGATACAAGGCACCTGCCACTCCCCCAATAGATAAATATGAAAAGAAACTTTGTGAAAATAATTTGAAGGCTACAAATGCTATTCTGAGTGGCCTGGCTAGTTCAGTATATGTCAAGGTTATGCATTGTGACTCTGCAAAGGATATTTGGGACAAACTTCAAAATGTTTACAAAGGAGATGCCAAAGTCAAAGGGGACAAGCTTCAAACTTACAGAGGTAAATTTGAACTAAAAATGAAGGAAGATGAAGATATTGCACCTTTTTTTCGGTGAGTTGATGAAATAGTGAATGTTATTAAAGGATTAGGAGAAGAAATTAAAGGTTCAATGATTATTCAAAAGGTAATAAGGTCTCTTCCAATGAGATTATATCCTAATATTTAAACCCTAGAAGAAAGAGCATATCTTGCTACGTTGAGTATGGATGAGCTACATGGAATAATTACAACTTGTGAAATGAGAAAAGAACATGATAATCCATCCAAGAAGGAAAAAACCTTCAAATAATCCAAGAAGACAAAAAAGAATAAGAAAAATTCAAAGTCAAGCTTCAGTTGTAGCGATGATTCAGATGAAGATGAAGAGATGGCCAACTTCATTAGGAGTTTTAAGAAAGGAAATGGAGAGTACAAAGGTAATCTTCCATTAAAGTGCTTTAATTGTGGTAAAATTGGTCATTTTTCTTCTAAATTTCCTTATGCTAAGAATTCAGATTGTGATCAAGAAGAGGTTCCCAAGACAGAAAATAAATATCAAAAAGGAAACAAGAAAGAAAATAAAAAAAAAAGTCTTCAAGAAAATCCTCTACTCAAGAGAAGATATTTCCTCATATGATGCTGATAATGAGAGTGACAATGACTGAGAAATAGTGCTCTTTATGTAAATGGAAACTCATAAAGGAACCCTTGAAAATGACGAAGAATATCATGATGAAGGAAAACTAGATCTTGAGGTAGAACTAATCAGTGCTTTGAGTGATCTAAAAAGAGAAAGGCGGGGGGGGGAACAAGTCCCTTAAGGAAGAATTAGTCAAGCTAAAGGAGAATTATGAAAACCCCAACAAAAATTATGAAGAAGTCCAACACGTTATCATAAATCTAAAGGTTCAACTGGAAGAAGCCAGATTGATTGAAGAAACACTCAAAAATTAGTTGGAAGAAAACAAGAAAATAAAGAGTCTTTGGAAGATGAAATAGTATCACTAAGAAAGGAAATTCAGAAGAAGGATGTATGGCAGAACCTTGGAAACAACACCAAAATGTTGGATGAAATCATCAACAGTCAAAGGCCATGCTATGACAAGTCTAGACTAGGATAGAAGCAAATTTATACTGAGAATGGTTCAAGCTTCATGATGACAGAAAAATAAGTAGAACAAAAGAGTTATGTAGAAGTCATCAGAGGTCCCATCAAGAAGGAAGAATGCAAGCCTTCAAAGAAAAACATTCAGGTAATGGAGATCATTCAAGAAGAAGATCATCCAATTATAGGAATGGAGAATCAACAAACAACAATGGAAAGGAATGAATGCAGAAGAGGTGTATCTCCAAGAAGACCTTCTACCTCCAGGCATCAAATAAGATTCAATCATTGTGAAGGAAACAACATAAAAGAATATTGTGATCAAATAAGGCATGAATTCAAAAGGAATGCATCACAAAGGGGATCACTTGCTTCCAAGTATCAAATTTTCTTTCCTAGTGTTACACATTATTTTCGTCATCCCTATGAMTGTTAATGATGTAAACATGKWTGTAGTCTTCAGAGGGGTCAGTGGCCTRAGTTCCTGAAGAAAGAAGGGAGAATAACTTTTCCTAAGAAAAAAAATTGCATTTTCCTTTCTGAAAACCCTATTAAAGATGATTTTCGCATGCTGCACTATGGMTAGGGTGCGAGAATGCCTRATTCTTGTAGGCTGCACCATAGATGGGTTGCRAGAGGTTCGCAGGTTGCTCTATAAGCAAGGTGCGAGAATGCTCATACGTGGGAAAACGAGCATCTTCTTGATGCTTCTAGAAGGAGAAACTTCCATGGTGAGGTGGCATMTGAATTGTTTGGATCTTACTCGCTTTCATGATTTAGTGGGATCATCCTAACCTCCTCACCTTATCCTCTTCAGTTTATAAAAGGAGAGGAGCTCTCATGGAGAAGGTTAGTTGTTTTTGKCTTGGGATTGTTAGCTTGGTTAGAGTGGCTTTGAGATTTTCTTTGTCAAGATAGATTGTGAGTAGCTATCAGATCCATGGTCTCAGAATCCTTGGAGCAAGAAGTGTGTGGGGAACAAAGGACARTTGGAAGGGACCTTTCAACATCAAGGCCATGGTTGTAATCTCTCTTTCACATTTAATATGATACAGTAATATGATTCTTTCCTATAAAGYTTGTTGTATTTTATCATATGATTCCTTGATCACATACATAGGTTTATATTGATTTTATGCTATTACTATCACTTTGGTTGGTTGCATTCTTTTGCAGGATCATCATTGTATGAGTGTTGGAATGGAGCTAAGATGGTGRTGGTGAGAGGAAGCGAAGTTCAAAYGSTATGTAACCTATCCCTCCTTAGTTAGTAAATTCAATATTTAAAACTTAAGGAAAGCATCATGTTCTGSTGTGTTTCGTTCTAGATCTGGGTGGATCTAGGGAGATCAGTTAGTGTCCGCACCTACCAATTTATCCGATAACAAAATTGGWAACTCTACTAGGGAGGGGATTGTTTCCTARTTAGTMTAGTTTCCCTTTCTTTGATTGCATGTTTTCTGGTCTYTGAGTCTRTGGGAGATCCATCCAGACTCTCTGGATCTGAAAGTTCACTCAATTTTTTTGTCCTTTTTCCAAATTTTTCTTGATTACAAACCTTCTCGCACTGTACCTCTTTGTGGCATGCAAGAATCATTGATGTTYGCACCCTACTGTTCARTTCAGTGCGACCTTCTYGGACCCTGCCTGTATTTAGACTGCRAGAATCCCTAATTCTCGCACTGTACCCCACTACCAGGTTGCGAACTCATTTGWAAAAGTTTTGGATTAGGTCTTCCTRTCTTTTTGATGCCCAGTTTTTCTTTGATYMGCTGGATTGAACTTTTGGATYCTATATTGATCTGTTTACAATCTGCTTGACATCCTTTGAGTTGCTTTTAGCCACCTTTKCTTTGTTTGGTTTTGAAATATTAGTCTCTTGCTTTGAGTGTCTTTCAATTACAAAGTGTGTGTTTTCTTTAGAATTGTTTAGGGAAAGATCAGATTTCTTTTGAATAGTTCGCTTTAAAAGAAAACTTTTAGTTTGGGTTTCTTTGTTTTAAGAAAGTTCATTATTGCTTTTAGTGAAATTTTTGAAACAAAAGGATTTAATTTCTTGATTTATATTAGAGTGGGGGCATCCTTGCATTTGAAGTAGAGAAATTGCATGATTCTTGGCATTTTTTAGTCTTAAACTCTGAAAATTTTTCCCCCTCATGGCCAGGGGGGGGCATGAATCATGTATTTGTATACAGTCTCTTTGAATTATTTCTTCAAGATATTGATATCGATGAGTTTTAAAAGTTTGGGATATTGTGCATATGGGAATGATAAATGTTTTCTCCTTCTCGTAGCATAGCTTTCATCGAAATAAAAAGATTTCATCTTCATCTCTTTGCATAACTCTCGAGTCGGTTAAAACACCATATTATCCATGCCATTTTCCTTTCAAGTAACAACAGCCATAAAATAAAGCGCTTATAAAATTGATTAGACATTTTTATGTTTTTCTGGTAGCAAACCTACATTAGATTAGTTGTAGGGATTTGGAATGGGTGTGAAAGATAACTTTCCAAAGCTGAAAACAAACATAGAATCTTGATTTAGGGAGCGATGAAATCCACTTATTACATTTTGTCCTGGGAAGACCTTCTCATACAAGGGTCAATCACAAGGTTGCATTGAGACTGGCAGAGTTACTTGCCCTGCTTTGCTGGTCTTGGTGTAGAGATTGCACATATTATGGGGGTTGCTTGAAGGTATACCCACAATGATGAGTGGAAGCCTTTCGAGTTGACTTCGGGCTAGATACCCTGCCTTTGCACGTGGATTGGACTGTCAACTATTTCCCCAGGCGTCACTGTAGTAATTGGTAACCTTAGTGGCCTATCTCTCTAGGTTCTTTACACAAGGTGACTGTGGAGGGGAAAGTCTTCACGGTACTTGGAATCGATGTTGGCCAAACTCACTCGAGCTCCTTGGAAGGTATACCCATGATTATGTGTGGGAGCTTGCACTAGGGTGTAAGTCCATTAAGAAGGTCGTCAACGCAACTTTTCCAACTGCTCTATCTCAACCCCTTCTTACTTTTTTCCCGTGATGTTGGATTTCATCACCAACTAGTGTGCTCATTGTGAGAAGGTTTTGTTTGCTTGCATGCTTACTAGATTTCTAGAGTGTGTTGCTTGTTTTCCCTAGCAGACTCTAGGTTGGATTTTTGTTTTAATGGCGTCAGTTCCCGAAACGACCAATGAAGGAGCCCCTGCTCCAGGGAAACCTTTTGTTTTTCCTTCTTATGGAAACATTGGACCTCCTCACATCGCTACTTTAAACCTTCCATGCCTCACAATTGGATTGTCGGTGTGGTTGTTTTCCACTCGGGTAATCCCAAATGCAGTAAGTGCTTCGGTTGTAAGCACTTCACCCCAAGAATATCAACCGCACGTTGATCCTTCACTGTCTTCACCAATAAGATCTTCTTCACCTTCTTCGCTTACAATATCGTCTTCCATTTCATCTTCTTCGTTGAGTGAAAGTTCTAAAGCTAGTAACTTGGTGAATAAGAAGAAGAAGAAAAGAAAGAATAAGAAGAAGAAAATTAAGCAAGGATCCAAACTTCCAACCACTTCTTAAGGGTAGCCATCTTCTTAAGGATTTCCCTGGTCTACCCAAGGTTATAGAAGTATGGTCTACACACCCTGACCAACCCATGTCGTCAGCCTCTGAACAACATGTTGATGACCTCCCGTCAACTAGTCACGATATCGTTGGGAAGAAGAAAAGTCGAGTCAAGTTCCCATGTAGGTTATGCAAAGGGAGTCATCTAACTCATCTTTTCCCTCATATGGACACAGCCTCGAAATTACTGGAATATATGACTATTTCACAGCCTCAACTTCTAGCTGCTTATCGTAAGTTTTCTCTCAACCCCCCTATAGTTGATGGAATGATCACTCCGGACCCATCATCAGTCAATTTGATTGATCATGTCATCAATCTGGTCACATCCTTAATTGAACCATTTGACAAAGTGGTTGATCTAATCCCATCCTCGGTTGATCCCACTCTCCTGTTAGAGAGTGAAACCCAAGCGGTCGATCCTTTTCCAAGCATCGATCCCATTATCCCCTTGGAGAATGCAACCCAAGTGGTCGATATGATCTCGTCATCAGTTGATCCTACTCTCCCGCTCGATATTAAACCCGATATTGCCCACGTTTTCTCATTGATACAGACTCTTCCATGCCGGGGGTTATTCCTCCTTCTCCCATGGAACCTCCTCCAAGTAATGAGGCCATCCATTTTAATTGGCATGTGCTAACTAGATCTCGTCTTCCCTCTCACATTCCTTTCCATATTACAACATAGGTTTGTGGTTGGGACATTCCTCAGACGCTAATAGATGAAGGTGTGTCTGTTAGTATTTTGCCCTCTATTGCATGGCAGGCTTTGGGTTGTCCTCAACTTGCACCAGTTACGTAGAATCTGTTAGCTTTTAACAGAACAACTAGTCAACCTTTAGGGACCCTTCCTTAGTTTCCTGTAACTTTGGGAGGGAAAACTGTATTTATTGATGTCCTGGTAGTCCAAGACCCTTTGTATTTCGCTTTACTCCTTGGGCGAGATTATGTCTATGTCATGAAAGCTATTGTGTCTACTCTTTTTCATGTGATATCTTTTCCTCATGGTGGATGAGTTGTGACTGTTGATCAACTTTCATTCACTGACCCCAACTGGATTGCCTCCCTGAATGGTTCTTATATGCAAACCTTATCGCCCCCGCCACAGGTCAATTATGTGGCGTTATCGCCCATGTCTTCAACTTCTGATGACTTAGATCTAGTAGTTGACATGGTGATCTCTTCAATAGGGTTGTTAGAGCCTAATATCTTTACTCCTGTCACAACCCTTGACATAGTGTCCTTCCAGAGTGTATTTCTTCCTTCTAGTGAAGACCTCTTGGAATCCATGACGGAGTTGTGTCCCTTGAGATGGTTTCATTTAGGAGCATTGTCCTCTTGGAATCCATGATCGAGAAGAGAGCATTTCGAGGATATTTTTTGTGTCTCTGAGGCAACCTCGTTAAAAAATGAAACAAAGGTCTTTGAGCATGGTTTTTTTTATTTCAATCTCGTTAAAAAATGAAACCACTTCCGAGGATAGTTTTTTGCATTTCTGAGGCAACCTCGTTAAAAAATGAAACAAAGGTATATGAGAATGATTTTCTGATTTCAAGATCGTTAAAAAATGAAACCAGACTTGAGCATAGTTTTCTAATTTCAAGCTTGTTAAAAAATGAAACAACTTACGAGAATAGTTTTTTTGTCTCCGTGGCAACCTTGTTAAAAAATGAAACAGAGGTTATGAGCATAGTTCTTATTCCTGTGTCAATCTCGTTTAAAAATGAAACAGATTGTTCCCCCTCTCTATTTGAGTTAAGTCCCTCATCTAGTATTTGAAGCTTCATTTCATTCGCCTTTGCAGTTGGATGAAATGAAGCTTGGGGGGAAATGCTTTCAGCCTCTGGACTTCATGTTGAATTTAGAGAAGCTAGTTTCTTAAGCTGGGGGCTAAGGACCAACCATCCCTGTGTTATGCATTGGGAAGTCGCAAGCATAGTTTTCTATGGTTCAAGCTTGTGTAAAAATGAAACCACCTACGTCGAGCATATTTTTTATGGTTCAAGCTTGTGTAAAAATGAAACCAGCTACCTCAAGCATAGTTTCCTCTGGTTCAAGCTTGTGTAAAAATGAAATCAGGTTCAAGCATAGTTTTGTTTAGTTTTTAATCTTGTGTAAAAATAAAATCTATCCCAAGCATAGGTTTGTTTTGTTTTAAAGCTTGCGTAAAAATAAAAACAATCTCAAGCTTAGTCTTTGTTCTTTCTCATGCTCGTAAATACATGAGAATAAGTTACCGAGCTTGGTCTTTGTTCTTTCTCGTGCTCATAAATCAATGAGAATGTAACTGAGTATACTTTTATCACTTTTTCGGACTCGTAAAGGTTATACAAAAAATGAACCCCCTGGAGTTCCCTTTAAGCTCTTGTTAGACTCTCTAAACATGAAAAGATTGCCAAGAGATCTTGTTCTTTTCACGCTCGTAAAAGTGTTTGAAGAAAACGTTCGGTGAGTGATAGTTTATCACTTTTTCGGTCTCGTTGAACTAATTTACAAAAAAGGAACTGGGAGAGTTCTCTTTAAGTGTTTTTCAGACTCTCAAAACATGAAATACCCCTGCGTTTTCTTTCTTTGGACTCATAAAACAAACATTGAAAGGCCCTTTATGGGACCGAACCACTCCTTCCTAGGGTTCGTTAAACATACTCTGAGGGACTCATCCGAAGGATGATCTTACATTACAAGAATATGTTATCCTCCTCAAGCTTGCGTAAAAATAAAGAGGTACTCGCCATAAATGGTGGGGAAAAAAATTGGGAAAGAAATATGTCTAAACCTGTATTCCATGGAAGAGTCTATTTTGAACATCACACCCTTTCACTCACCTTGTATCTAGGTTGGAAAATCAACTTGTCTCTTGATCATACTCCTTTATAAGATTACAACTCGGTCTGTGATCCTTGTTGTTGAGTCAGTGTTTCCAAGATAGTTGTCATGTCGTCAATATGTTCAAAGAGAAGTTCAACCCGAAAAGCCTTCTATTGCGTCGGTCATTTCTGTAGTCGTTAAAGCCTTCTATTGCATCGGCCATCCCTGAGTCAGTCCTGAATCACTTGTTACTCTGATCTACATCAAATCTTGTTACTTGTTTCATGTCATTGATGTGGGATACATTATGGCCCTCTTGTGACGAGTCTTTTCTTGTCGACTTCAACTCATTATCCAGGAATTAGACTTAGAAACTAATTGGTACCTTGGAATTGCATGATTCAATGGCAGGTTTCCTCGCTTTCAACAGTGGGTTTTCATTATCGACCCTTGATCAGGAGATTCCACCGAGTGTTCGAATTCATCTCATTAATTCACATTTGTTGGATTGTACCAGAGTACCTTGGGAGTCATTGACATTAATGGTGATTTCCCTCGCACTTGTTAACAATATTCATTAATGACCGGTAATCAAGTGCTTTCTACCATGTTTGACTTCAGCACATGTATTCACATGATTAGATTCATACTATCGAGTGGTGGAGATGAAGACCCTGAATCTTTTCTAACAGATTCAAGTTGCGTTGGAGTATATTCAGTTTGTACTGTTGCATAGATCCACATTGTATGTCTCGTGGCTATGTTCAAATTTGAGTATTTAACACATAGATCCACAGTGTATTTTTGGTGGCTATGTTCAGATTTGAGTCATAATGGCGTGGATCCACAATGTATGTTTGGTGGCCATGACCTGTCTTACTTAACATGGATCTTCGCATGTCGGCATTTATGCTCTGAGTCATTTGTATTCTGAGTATGGGAATGCCTACCTCAGTGCTGATATATTATTGTACTGTATTTCCTTGTTTGTGGGCAGGTTTCCAACCGATTCTTCCTTGTTCCCTACACACACTTGAAAAAGTATTTCAGTTATCACTCTGTTCTAACTTCATACTTTGGGGGGCTCTCTATTACACATTATTTTCATCATCCATATGACTGTTAATGATGTAAACATGTCTATAGTATTCAGAGGGGTCAGTGGCCTGAGTTCCTAAAGAAAGAAGGGAGAAGAACTTTTCCTGAGAAAAAAAGTTGCATTTTCCTTTCTGAAAACCCTATTAAAGATGATTTTCGCATGTTGCACTATGGATAGGGTGTGAGAATGCCTGATTCTCGCAGGCTACACCACAAATGGGTTGCGAGAGGTTCGCAATTTTCTCTATAAGTAGGGTGCGAGAATGCTCATATGTGGGAAAAACGAGCATCTTCTCGATGCTTCTAGAAGGAGAAACTTCCATGGTGAGGTGGCATCCGAATGGTTTGGATCTTACTCTCTTTCATGATTTAGTGGGATCATCCTAACCTCCTCAACTTATCCTCTTCAACTTATAAAAGGAGAGGAGCTCTCATGGAGAAGGTTAGTTGTCTTTGGCTTGGAATTGTTAGCTTGGTTAGAGTGGCTTTGAGATTTGCTTTGTCAAGATAGATTGTGACTAGCTATCAGATACATGGTCTTAGAATCCTTGGAGCAAGAAGTGTGTGGGGAACGAAGGACAGTTGGAAAGGACCTTACGACATCAAGGCCATGGTTGTAATCTCTCTTTCACATTTAATATGATACAGTAATATGAGTCTTTCCTATAAAGCTTGTTTTGTTTTATCATATGATTCCTTGATCACATACATAGGTTTATATTGAGTTTATGCTATTACTATAACTTTGGTTGGTTGTGTTCTTTTGCAGGATCATCATTGTATGAGTGTTGGAACGGAGCTAAGATGGCGATAGCAAGAGGAAGCAGTGTTCAAACGGTATGTCACCTATCCCTCTTTAGTTAGTAAATTCAATATTTAAAACTTAAGGAAAGCGTCATGTTCTGGTGTGTTTTGTTCTAGATCTCGGTAGATCTAGGGAGATCAGTTAGTGTCCACACCTACCGATTTATCCGATAACACCTGGTTATTTTTTTACTTGTAATAGCTTTGGACATAAAGTTGTAGATTTCAGAGTGTATGGAATAAATGTTCAAGCAAGAGATGTTTATGTGCCCCCCTACAATATTGAATTTTTTAGCCCCATAATCACTTGTAGGGTTAGGATTAGACTATATTAGCAAAGTAGAAGTTTTGTATATTAGTATTGAGAAAAGTGGGTAGTGATACAATACCTTGCCAAACATTTATCAGGGGGTACCCA
>ML817818.1:65552-83805 GCA_009831015.1 Picea engelmannii | reverse complement strand
AGATCCTTCTAGAAGCGGAAGCTTCTATTAGGTCTTCTTACATCCGCCTTATTCTATTTTATTGAAAGGTCTTATTAATATTGACCTTTATTACATCCGAATACATTGATCTACCTATGTGCGGGTTAGGACCTTAACACGGATAGTCAAGATGTGGTTGGCTGGCAGGGCATCTGTACCAGGAAAATAATAGGCAATAGTAAAAGGTATTGTGTCTGGATCAGATGTTTCGGGTAGCTCAGGTGTGATGGTGATATCAACACCTGCTCCTGAGCCAAAGAGATCCCATCTAAAAATTCTAGTAGTCCAAAAAGGATATTGACCCTCAGGTCCTATGAAAGGTCCAGTTGGTGATCTAGAAGACTGAACAACTAAATATCTAGAAGAATTCACTCACACAATACGTTTCCTGGAGTCAAGAGGAAGTCGAAAGTCCTCTCAAGAATTGGTAATTCAGAATCATTCTAGAGAGTTAGTTATTTATACTTGTGGAGTGACAACATCTTGGACTTCACTCTGTTGAGGAGAGCCCTCCAGTGAGTTGGTAGGCAAGGGTTGAGAACCTTCCAGATCTTTTGGGGGTAAGCCTTTCATTCTACATGAATGACATGGAGGGTCAATTATGATCGAGTTAGAATCTTACGAAAGAAATTCTATGGACAACTTGGGTAAACAAACAACATGCGTTGGTAAAATATAGGAAGCAAAACCAAGCAAACAAGACCTTCCAATTCCTAAGTCACTAGTTGGTAATGAAATCCAACGTTGCGATTACGAGACAAGAAGGGGCTGGGATAGCGTGGAAAAGTTATGTTGACAACCTTCTTAATGGACTTACACCCTGGTGCAAGCTCCCACACATAATCGTGGGTATACCCTCCAAGGAGCCTGAGTGAGTCTGGCCCACGTTGATTCCAGGTACCATGAAGACTTGCCCCTTCATAGTCACCTTGTGTAAGACCCTAAGAAGGTAGGATACTAAGGTTACCACTAACAATAATGATGCCTGGGGGGACATTCGACAGTCCGATCCACACGCAAGGGCAGGGTATCTAGCCTGAAATCAGCTTGAGAGGCTTCCACTCATCATTGTGGGTATACCTTCAAGTGACCCCCATAATATGTGCAATCTCTACACCGATATCAACAAAGAAGGGTGAGTAACTCTGTCAATCTCGATACGACCTTAGGTTTGACCCTTGTGTGAGAAGGGCTTCCCAGGACAAAATGATGCAAATGGAATTTGACACTCCTTATCACAAGATGCTATTGTGTTTTTTGTGCTTTGGAGAGTGTGTCTCACTGCCTATTCCAAAGCTCTAGTCTAGCTAGTGTTGGTGTAAAAGAGCCCTAGGAAAAGTTACTAGTTGAATTTTAAAATTGCGCAATATTATTAAAGGCTATTGTTACTCAAAAGAAGACGAAAATGAAACTGATGTTGTGTGATACTCTTGAGCCAAAAATGCATAAATAGGAATGAATGATACCAATTTTTGTTCGATGAATCCTATTTATAGGAGGGAAAGAGGAGTTTTCTGGAACAATGTGCACTACGATGTATGATCTTCTGTGAAATGTAATATCAAGCAATCATGAACAATGAAAATTCCCTATTCGTTCTCTTTCAATACTTGAATGCCAATATTTTTCAAATACAAGGGTGCTTAAAAAAAAAATGTCTTTAATTTTTTTATTAGAAACCAAACAACAAGGATGGAACTAAGAAAAAAAAAGCAACCAACGAAAACAAAATACACAACAAACACCCAAACCAATCTTTCAATGAAGATAAAAATAAAAAACTGACAAGACTAGTCTCTTCAAATGCACATGGGTAACAATTTTCCAAGTAATAAGCAATTGAAAAGGACAATTGATCTCAACTTTTAAATCAATCAAAGGCTCCCAACCAAACAAGAACTCGGATTTCAAAACTAGAGATTATACCCTTGTTAAGAAAAGGTCAAGAGGTAAAAATTGAGAAAAAATGATGAAGATGAGCTTTCAATTTCTGAAAACTAATAATTCACGAGATTTGAAGTCAAGAAACATTCAATCACTAGCCAGAGTTCTTCCTAGACACACAAACAAATCTGGGCATCTAAGGACACAAAAGACTTAATCCAAAATTTTCACAAGTGAGTTTGCAGGCTAGTAGTGGAGTACAGTGCGAGAATCAAGGATTCTCACAGGCTAGAGAGGGGAAGACTGCAATAAGTTCACACTGAACTGAACACTAGGGTGCGAACTTCAACGATTCTCGCAGGATACAGAAGGGTGCAGTGTGAGAAGTTCTGTAATCAAGTAAATTTTGGAAAAAAGACAAAACTTCTGAGGGAACTTCTGGATCTAGGGAGGCTGTAAGGGTCTCCTTAAGACTTAGAGATTGATTGGGAATGAAAAATGGTAGGTTAAGAGAAAATGGCCAAGAAAAAACCACTAAAATGGATTGTATCCCCAGCAGAGTCACCAATTGTTTTATCAGATAAATCGGTATGTGCAGACACTAACAGATCTCCCTAGATCCACCTGGATCTGGAACAAAACAGGATAGGACATGACTCTATCCCTAAGTTGTAGTCATTTAATATACTAATAAGAAGGAATAAGTGGCATACCTTTATATCACTTCCCTAGGTCTTTGTTGTTCCCACTTCGCTCCAGTGCTCTTGTGAAATGAAGTCCAAGACAACACAAACCAACCAAAATGAAGATAGAAAAGTATATTCAATGTCAACCTATGCATATGATCAAGGAGTTATGCAATAAAATAAGAGTAATTTTATGGGAAATGGACATGCCGCTGTATTATATTAAATGAAAGTAGAAGATACAACTAGATCGCCTTGATGTCGCAATCTTCCTTTCAGTGACCCTTGGTTCTAACACACACACTTTCTCTATATTTGCATGAAGAAGGTCGAATACAACTTGGTGGACCAAATAGAGTCCTCAAGCTTCTATCCAAGCAGGGTTCTTCACACAATTCTTTCACCAATTCTTCATTCAATCTTGCTTAACATTTTCCATGAGAAAAATTTCAATATATAGGAGAAGGAGAGATGGTTACATGGATGAGGATGATCCCACTAAATCTGAGAAGTCAGTAGGATGCCAACCATGTGAATGCCAACTCATTTTCTAGAAGATCCCCTTCTAGAACCTTCATGACCTCTTCTCCTTTTCAAGCTTAAAAACAGGTTCACACCCTATCTATATAGCAGACTGTGAACAGTTCGCACCCCAAGTATAGGTTTCCTGTGAGAATGAAGGATTTTCGCACCCTGTAATATAGGCAGCCTGCGAACTCATCTTAAAAATGTGTTTTTGGAAGAAGACAACAATCACTTTTCTCAGGAAAAACGTCCTTGTGGGAGCTTGAATACATCACTTGTAGAAACATCACCAGAGTGACCAAAATCATGTGTAACACCTGCTTAAGATTAGATGGCATGGTTTGTTGGCAATGTTAAGACAATTTATTACCTGTGAAGGCCATTTTGGCTTGGTTTTCCTTTACCACATATGATTTCTCATGCATTTTATTGGATTCCATTTAAACATGTCGTTTTTCCTGCTAAGAAGTTTGTATAAAATGTCAAAGAGATATAAGAAACAAAACTTGGATTCAAGCCTCTTTCACCATGGGTTGATTAAATTATTGTTAGTTCATCATCTAAAAAAACTTGGTGAGGATTGGGACTATTTCATATCCCGTAATGGTTTCATTACAGTAAATCCTGTAGAGACCCCTGTAATGGATAAGCCAATGATAGAGAAGCCTCTTAAGTTCTCAATTGGCAACCCAGATCTTTTGAATAATAATCCTTGTCAAGAGGCATTGTCTGATAAAATTTTATGTGGGAAACATGGTTTTAGTTCCGAGTTTATCGAAACTCCTGTGCATGAGCCAAATGTCTACCTTGACCCTGCTAACAAATCCAACATTGGAAACCCTTGCAAGCATTCAAAGAAGAATCAAGAAATAAGGTTTTGTAACAAGAAGGTCGGTCGAATCATTTCTCAGAATCTGTGTAATAGATCCAAAGCTCACGTGAGCTCAATAAAATAGATCGAGATCCATGAGGTTCAGACTCTGAGATCGAGAATATTCTTCAACAGGAAGATCCGAATTGTTCCCAACCAGACCAACCATTCGATTATGTGAATAAACACCCACCGTGTCTGAAAGACAACAAGGAATTTATAGGTATCAAGCTCGGTCAAAGGTCGATAGTGGATAGTACTGGTGTTTTTGCACACAATCACACACTTCCTCAACCTATTACATCTGTTGTACATTGTGAAACTTGTTTACATTGGATAGGTCAGTACTACACAGACATCCCCATCCTTCAAGCAAGGATCAAAACTCTCGAGGCTCAAAATGACTCATTGGAAAATGAAAACTGTGAGCTCAAGGCCAATGCACAAAGACAAGTAAAACGTTTGAAAAGGACAGACAATATCAAAATAAAAAGTAGTGACAGTGTCAAGGCCGTGATCAATTCTGGGATATTATGATTCAAATTTTGTTATCAGTTGGATGGTAAGATTGGTTTTTATCACAATTATTCTTTTTTGTTATTTTTCTAATTAATCTAGATTGATTTAGATTTCTGTTACCAATAATAAGACTGGCTACACAATTTTCTTTCATCTATTAACACCCTAGTTTTCAATCCAGGATAGAATCTATCAAACATACCTAGATCCATACTATTGAAACAACAATTTCCACATATATTACTTCTACAGAGCACAAAGCTTTCAGATCTAGAACTTTTCAATATTCTTACCTTTATCAGAGCATAAAGCTTTTAGATCTTACCTCTTTCAATAAAAAAGTCTCACTTTTGCCTTTCTTAGAGCACAAAGCTTTCAGATCGTACCTCTTTTCTTTAGATCAAACTTATTTTCCTTAGCACAGAGCTTGTCAAACTAAGTAGAGTACTGCACACTAGAGCAATAGATTTATGCATAGAGCTTTCACTATATCAGGTCGGATCCTTGCACAAAGCTTATTCTTCCTCAATTCCCAACAATCACAGTTTCAGGTCCCGGAAACAGAACCATTTGTTGGCATAGGGGTAGACAAAGGGTTCAATGCTACAAAAATGCACCAACAAAACCCTAACAATTGACCCTTTTGGCAACACCTGCGAAGAATATGAATTCTCACCCGAGGTAGAGGCAGGGGTGGTTGCAGGACTCAGGTGTCTGCAACCTTAGCTGGGACACATATCTGTGATTATAATACTTAATAGAGCACTTAGCACCATCAGTTCATTATTATTTAAGCAATGTCTACTTCGCAGATAGAACAAAGCATCGCAACATTCACCCATATCTAACGTATTCAAGCACTTAGCATAAAGGAATGGATCATATCTAGCATATTCAAGCACTAAGCATATTCACCTATATCAGATATAACATCCAGATTCATCATAAGCACAAAGCACAAACAAATATATATATATATATATCTAAATCAAAGCACTTAGCAAATAACACATAAACACATCATAACATCACATAGAGTAGAATAGCATAGTATTTACATGGTTCAACCCCACCTTGGGGCTACATCCACTAACTCTTCTTCTTTATTAGCTTCAATCAATCGTCTACATGCACATATCCACAAAACCCTTACTCCCTATAGGACAGGAGATCTGCAAAGCTCGCTATCCTCCTTCCTTGCGTTACAACACAAATCATTCACAGTATCTTACAATCACTTGCACTTAGCTCTGCAAGTCTCATACAGTATGCATGAAGCCTTACAATTCTTGATCACACAGATCCAACTCTTAGCACTTAGCCAACTTGCACAACTCTTGCACACTACTTCTTACATTGCCTAGCCTTCTATTTATACATACAAAATAGGCCTAAACATGGGTAAACCCATGGGCCAACATCCCATTCCCATTACATATTCCCAAATCCCAAAAAGGGGCCAATATCTCACGATCTCTGCTTCGTCTTGCACTCTGTCTTCGACAGGCTGTCGAAGTACCAAAATAGGTCAAACTTGACCAAGGATCTCCCAAAACTTGGTCAAGGGCCAAAAAGAAGGAAGAGAGAGAGGCACATTGCTTGGGAGAGGATATTGTCTAGTATTTGATTATTTTCTGGTCTAGCATCATGGTAGTTTGTCTCTCATAGAGAGAGAGTTATTCTGGTACTATATTTGGTTACTGAATCTATATTAAAGAAGTTTTGCTGGGTTTTCTTCCCTTGAGGGTTTCCCAGGATAAATGCTTGTGTAATATTGTGATTTTGTTTCTCTCAGTGATCCTATCTATGTTATGGTTATCTAGTAAATTGAAAGAAATCTAATAATAGCTTAAAAATTAACATGGTTGTTGCGCCTCTTTTGTCACCTAAATGAGAAAAACAGAGGTTCTTACAAGCTTAGTTGGGTTAGCTAAGAAAGACAACAGTAAAGGAAAGGGTTAGAAAAAGAAACATAAAAGACTAAGCTAAGAATTAAACTAGAAAATGAAAGAACAACTAAACTATGAAGCATAAGGACATAAGAACAAGAAACAAACAAGACTCATGTCACCAATGGCAAGGATTATATTAGTGAAAAGAAAACACCAAGAAGAAAGAGGACTTTGGGTCCCTTCTTCCTCCAAGGGAGGGCTCTTGGACCCCCACAAACTAAGCTCTTCTTACAAATTTGAAAGTTGAAAGAAATGGTGAAAGAATCCCAAGCTAATCCACTCAATAGGTGAGATGGATTGCCCCAATATAATGATGCTAGTATGCTCTTGATGAGAAAAGAGGATTCCCCAAGAGAATGGCAGCAGCATAAGCTTGCAAATGAATTCATTGAAAATGTAGTGCACCCATGGCCTTGTTTTATAGCATCACTTTGAGGTATTGTGCAACCAACTTTTAGTGTGAAAAGGGGTTTTTTAGGGCATTTTTAGGTCTTTGACCAGCCACCCAGTCGGATCCATCTGAGATTTGGATGTCAAATCAACTTGGAAGCTGAACCAGAAGTGGGTGGGAGGCCGACCAATCTCATAAATGCGTCATTCATAGGTGTGTGCGGCTTTTAGTGACCACAGTCACACATCCTGCGCATGTGCGCTTTTCGTGCATTTCTGGAATGTGCATTTGCGCGCATGCCCTGTGTTGTCATAGCACACCTTAATTTTGTAACTGGTTGTATAGTTTTGGACCTTTTGGAAATTCTTTTGTGGTAATTTTGGTCCATGGGTGACCTCATAACTGTTTGAAGATGCTAGATTCCTGTAACCATTTGCAGATGAAATTTCAGTGATAACAGATGCCCCCTGATGGATGAGGTTAGGAGCATACGTATAGCCGAAATTCATCAATGTTTCTTCTAATGAGAGTACTGTTGTAAGAAAGAGAGATAGTGAGAGTATCAAGAGTGACCCGTCGGAGGGATAAGGGAACATGTAGGACCCAACCTTCTATAAGTTATGTAAAATAAATTGTGTACAAATGAGGCGGGCATGCCCCATGCTTATGTCATGTAACTAAAAAAGAAGGGTTTGTTTAGTAACTAAAACTGTGTGTTGATGCAGACAACTGAAGCGTCCTCAGGGGTGGTTTGTAATAAAGGAAGAGGACAATTCTGAGGAGGAACATAGTCTAAATAGTAGGCAATGACATCTGTAAGAAGTATCACGGATTCTGTAGACATTGATATCCCAACCAAGTTCAGAGGTCTTCGAAAAATATAAGAAATAACTGCAATAGTCGCAAAGTAAGACCCACGGTAACATGAGAAAGTGTTGAAGTTGAATGTTATGGGGGTAAATGAAAACAAGGAGCAATTATGGTTCTCCCTATGCCATCTGATACCTCTCATTGGAAAGGTAATGAGAGTCAAGATATTGTCACCCTTCTGGAAACTATGCTGATGTCAACAAAAAGGGGGACGCAACTCCAAGAAGCAAAAGGCTTTGGGAAATCTACTAAGTGAGGTTAGGAACTGAGGAGGTACTTGGACGCAGTCAAGATGTGTGGAGACTCGAGACTTCCCTTGGTTGGGGGTATATGCGAAGTATAAGTGGCTGCAACCGATCAACTAGGTTGAGTGTCAGGGGGACAACATGAGGGGGGATAAGATGTGCCAGAGGCGGGACAAAGTGAACAAACTCAGAGAGCAGAGGTAGATGGTCCATGGGATACTCAAAGTATATGGATGATGTCAATAAGAGTAGATGATAAGGAGTTCCCAAACCAAGGGTGACATGGGTTGTGTTTGCCAAAAAGGGAAGAAGGTCGCCAAAGGTGACGACAAAAAGATATGTAAATGCTAGAAATAAAGGATTTTTACAATTACCAAATGAATAAAGAATAATTTGGGATGAGTGTACAAATATAGAAACAGGTGCCCCAATGCAATATGGTTGGGTCGGTTGGGGCACAATTTGCATGGAGAATTGGTGGAGGTTAGGGGCCCCATGGGTGGGTTTTTGTATGAGGTAGATGAAATGGAGGGAAATTTGCGGATGGGAAAACTGATTGTGGATGAAATGGAGGGTTAATGATACTACAGAGGTGCAGTCAAAATAAAACCTTGAAGAGATAACATGGGAGTCCATGGGGAAAGCTAGCAAAATGAGGAGAAGGAGTATGTGGTTGATTCACGACATGATGTAGGACTATCGGGACTCCCATCCCTAAAGGGTTGAAAAAAAACATGAGTCTCAAAGTGCCAAGGGGTAATATGAATGGGACAAATCATGTGGGGGAGAGTGCTAATGGGTGACCGTACCCAAAATGAAATGGAGGTGGCGGTACTGCAAAGCCATATATGGAGACCCTAAAGGAAAATTTCAGAGGATGTGACTGGAGATGCAATTGAGATTAAGAGGGAATGATTACATGCCAGTGTTGATTATATACCTGAAGGGGTTTCACTAATGTATGATGACCAAGTACCTGCACACATGAAAAATGAAATACCCAACGTGAACAATATCCGAATAGAATCAAACAAACAAGCATTTATTTGATAATTTTGAACATGAGCAGGCATACCTGGACGGGGTATGAAAAAATGGAACCCCGGGGGATAAGGATAAAAAATGGCCTAGGGAATGTCTTGATGTAGATGATGGGATGCTGATCCCATGGCTGAAGAAGGATCGAAAAATGGACACTCGGAGCTCCCAGAATGGGGTTTGGAATTTTGGTGAAAAGGGATATATATATATCTGTAGGGCCCACATTGCCACCTCATTTGTACCTGCTGTCAAAGTGATTGGATGAGATATATTCAGAGGAGATTTGGAAATTTAAGGAGAACAAGGTAGCTGATTCAGGACCAACGAGCCTCAGATTAGTAGTCATATCATCCTACATAGAATTAGGTTTTCAATTTGTGGGCAGGGCTTGTACGGAGGGTCGTACAGGGGGTTTTATGGGTGAGGCCCCCCCAGTGTGCAGGCGATCCAGAAATATGTGTGCATGGGTGCAAGCCTATTATCTATATATCCATGCATGGGTGCATCCTCAGGGGGGAAAAGGGCGTGCATGGTATGCACATTTGTTTGCTACACAGTTGCGCATGGGTGCATAGCTGTGCATCGGACATGCGCACTATGATGTGCGCCTGTGTTCGTGACAGGGGCACATGGAGGTGCCTCTGTATGGTGGACAGGCACACATTCATGCATGCCTATGGGATGAATAGGCATGCATGTGTGCCCACCTGTGGGGTGAAAATGCGTGCATGTGTGTGTGCCTGTGGGTTTAAACAACCGCGCCTTGGGGGTAAGGCTGATGGGTGTAAAACTCATCTTTTTTGAAGATTTGAATGTGTTTATGTGTGAGATGGATGATCTAGGACTGTATTTATGTGGTTGCAGGTGATCATTTGTACGATGTTGGTCCATTGGTGAGAGAGGGACTGGTCACAACTGAGGGAGGCCATGTCTATTGAGGAGCCAGCGGTTCATGCCAATTTGGTAGCCTGTGGGATGCTGAAGTTCTTTGAGTGCCCTTTGATATGGGCTCAGGAGTATCTTCTTTAGTTTTTTATCTGAATGTGGAGTCCAGATCTTCATTGTTTTATGGTGCGAGGTGAGAAACTAGACTTCATTGTGGTGGAGGATATGTACTTTCTGACTGGGCTCCTGTTTTGGGGAACGCCCCTACAGGCGGAGCCTGTATTACCTGAGGATGACTAGTTGGTGACCTTGGGCCGAAGGTATTGTTCGAGAGAGAACTTTATGTCAGGATCCGTAGTGAGTATCGGGGCTATGGATGCTCTAGTTCATCGTTATGTAGCAGCGATGATTGTGAGGGTATATGGGTCTCTCACAACTCAGCGAATCAGTGGTGGTCAACTGAGGATTATGGGGAGGGAACTGGCAGGAGAACATTTTTCCTGGGTCTTGATGCTACATGCCAATATGGTAGGGAATCTTGATAGGTGTCAGACTACGGACTTAGGGGACTTTGCCTTTGGGTCCATCTTGGTGGCCTGGTTTTTGGAGAGGGTGTCAATGTTGCACCCTAGAGTTTTATTGGGTGCACCTAGTTCATAAGAGCCGCGACTGATGCGGTTATCAACGATTTTGATTTTCCATGGTGGTGGTGAGGGTGGCCATGTTTTCTCGGCCAAGGCTGCATAGGTGTGGTGGCAGATGCCGCAGATCATACTACGGTATTTGTATTGTGGGGTGGATTTCCGGGGTGATCTGGATATGGTGTTACCTCCAAGGGAGGTGTTAAAACACCGAGGTATGTTTGTGATTTGTTTTATATGTTGATATTTGAGATAGTATGACATGTGTATTTTGGATAGATGTTGATACTATCGTTTGGTTTTTTGTATGTGTAGATGTGGGACCTCGCGAGTGTGAGATTGAGATGGTGAGAGTGCCAGCTCATCGGGAGCTAGTGAGACCACCGCGGGGAGAGCCGCAGGCAGGAGAGAGATGTTGGGGCGAGGATGTTGAGGTGAGACTAGCCGATGACGAGAGAGAGACTAGGAGACGTTGTTTTGATGACCTTGGTGTTGGGCCATCGTATGCTCCTCCGGCAAAGGCCGGGGGAGATTTTGAGGGTATTCGTTGCTTCTTGGAGGTGATGCTATAGGGAGTGCCTGAGGGCATGTGGTCGCGCATCTAGGATGAGGGTGTCCTGGAGAAGTGTGTGATATTTCCATTGATGTGGCGGACCATGGTTCGGCGAGCAACAATAGCAGGTGTTGCGATGACCAGGTGGTTACCTCCAAGTCCAGAGGGACCGATAGTGGGAGGGGCACCTTGAGTGTCTCTCTGTGGATTTTTGTATATTGTATAGAGGTTGGTGAGCCCATTTTGGTGTAGTGACACCAGTTTTGTACCGAGGTGCATCATTGGCCTGCGGATTTTGTATATGATGTATTCTATGTGTATGTAAACATTTTGATGGCACTGTTGATTGATTTATATATATATATATATGGATATACATTTTGGGTGCTTTGTGATGTTCACATGTGTGTTTTTTAATGTGATTTATGATGTCTAATCTATTTATGTTGTGACAGGCTCTTGATGGTTAATGTGTGTGTAAAGGTATCTTGATGTGATATATGCCAATCGAGTATAATGTTAGATAAGTTATCTATGATTTGATTAAATTTTCTTGGAATATGTGTAAATGTAATGAAATCAAAATGTCAAGATAAAAGTCTAACTTGCAGGTATTTGCAAAAAAGGAAAGGATTGCAGACATGGTACACATTGTTGAGTTGGAGGACGACTAGTTGGGAGTCAAGTAAGATGCTAAGGTGATGAATACGATGATGGCTAGTGTCGGAAAGGAGGCCAATGACGACAGTGTACTCGGCTTGGTTGTTGGTTGATGAACCCAAACATATGCTGCTAGAGTGGAGCAGTTCATGTGAGGGGGTATAGAGGGCCCAAGCTGCCAAAGCGAGATTTTATGTCCAACGACTGGCATCGTCAGTGTAACCGATGTGGTAGGCCAATGGAGGAAGCATCTGTCCAAAAACACAAATGATATTTTTAGACGTGAGGTATGGAAAAAAGATTAAAACCACTATAAAAGAAATAACCTAATGTAGAATGGCTACGCTTAGGCATAAAATTTCTTTAAGTATAGCTCGTTTATGGGTTCTTTGAGAGGGAGGCCCTCGGGAGAAGCAATAATGTATGTTCCTTTGGTGAGGCAATGTTGGATAATGTAGGGGCCATGCCACAGTGACTCAAATTTTCCATAACCGAAAGTATCGTGAGAGATATCGTAAGCAAGGACGAGGTCACCTTCATGAAATGAGCGAAGGTTGACATGGCGATCAAAAGTGGATTTTGACCATTTTTTGGCTGTCTCAATGTTCTGTAATGAAGATCGACAATCTTCATCCAAGGACTCTAAGTTCAACAAACACTGCTCCATTGGAGCAGTGTCGGGTAATGGCTCAATTGCGGTGTGTAAGGTGGGAATTTCGCACTCAATAGGAAGAGTGGCCTCGACCCCATGGACTAGATGAAATGGTGTGAAACCAGTGGCTGTTTTCATGGCCATACGATAAGCCCATAGTGTGGAAAATAGCATATGCTACCAATTGGTATTATGTTTGTTAACCGTGCGCTATAACATGGTCTTGAGGACCTTATTAAATGATTTGACCTATACATTAGAATGAGGGTAATATGGTGAGTCGAACTCGTGGGAGAATCCCAACCATGATGAGAGTTTGACAAAAATCTCATTCTCGAAATGTTTCCTATGATCGGAAACTAGTTGGAGTGGTACTCCAAAGCGGGATATGACATGATTAAAGAAAAAATGCACTGCAGTGTCAGCGACGTTGTTGAAGGTGGGCATGGCTTCAGCCCATTTTGTGAAGTAATTGACTATGACAATGATGTATTTGTGTCCATTGCTGGATGGGGGGTTACAAGTCATGAAGTCAATTCCCCATTTACAAAAGGGGCCTACAATAATGACTGGGTGGATAAGAGAAGGTGGTGCTCGTGCTTTGTTGGCATAAAGATGACATTTATTGCATTGCTTCACGGTGTGAATGCAATCGTGAAACAATGTAGGCCAAAAGTAACCTGCTCGGATGATTTGCTGAGCAGTGGACATCCCCAAAAGTTGGCCCCCACATGCGCCTCTATGGCATTCGTTCAAGACTCTATCGTCCTCGTCAATAGTCAAGAATAGACAAAGTATGGTGTCGACCCCTCGCCGATATAAGATATCTCTGATGAGTAGATAGTGGGGGGGTTGGTGGTGAATACAACAACGATCATATCGTGGGAGGTGGCTACCAAACTTTTGGGTTCGGAGGTAGATGAGGAGGTTGTCGTACCAAGGATCATCTGAAGTGATATAAAAGAGATGTTCATCGGGGAAGTTAGTATTGACAGGGGCACTGGTAGTATCAGAGGGGAAGGTTGTGACAAGTTTGGCGAGGATGAGAGATTTATTTTTCTTGGGTGTTGAAAATTTAAGATCGTACTCCTGAAGGATAACGATCCATCGGGAAAATTTGCCATTAATTTTCCAATGACTGAGCAAGTATTGCATGGGGTTGGAATCTGCTATGGCTTTAGTCGTGCGAAGCAAGATGTAATGGTGTAGTTTTTGGACTGCGAGGATGACTGCAAGGGATAGTTTATCTTCATGATTATACTTCAAGGGTGGCCCTGAGAGGTTTTTACTAATGTAGTAAATGACATGCTCACGATCGTCATCGCTGATTTGAATGAGAACTCCTTCTACTGAGACAGTTGATGTTGATATGTAGAGGATATAGTCGCGATTACAGTCAGGTGAACCAATTAAAGGGGTGTTAGAGAGTGTTATTTTAAGATCGTCAAATGATTTTTGGGCATGCTCATCCCAGTGAAATGGGATGTCATGGCGTAGTAAGCGAAGGAAATCATGTGCTCGAGTGGCATAGTTTGGGACAAATCCCCGTAGAAAGTTAGCTTTTCCTTGTAGGCTCTGGAGTTGGCGTAAATTCTGGGGGGGTGGAATTTCTGCAATGGCCTGGACTTTGAGGGGATCCACGGTAATACCTCTTTGGGAAATGATGAATCTGAGGAGGTGCCCGACAATGATGCAAAACACACATTTGAGGGGGTTCAAATGGATGTTGTACTGATGACACCATTGGAAGATGATCCATAAATCATCGAGATGTTGGGTGTGTTTTTTGGATTGAGCTATGAGATCGTCTAAGTAAGTGAGGATGATATGAGCCAGGTCGTGAAAAATGTATGTCATAGCCTGTTGGAAAGTTTCCCCAGCATTTTTTAGGCCAAAAGGAATGACACGATATACAAAAGGACCCCAAGGGGTGGTGAATGCAGTTTTCCATTGATCAACTAAGTGGATTTGGATTTGGTTATAGCCAGAGAAACTGTCCATGAAGGATAAAGCCTCGTGGCCTGCACAGTCATCGATAATATGATCGATGAAAGGCATTAGAAAGTTGTCTTTGGGACAAGCATGATTGAGATCATGAAAGTATGTGCATACCTGGATAGTACCCTGTTTTTTGTTAACAGGTATAGGGTTAGAAACCCATGAGGTATAGGCGATGGGGTAGATGAACCCCACTGCTCGTAATTTTTCAATTTAGGTTTTAATGGCTACTGCTTTGGATGGGTGTAGCGGTCATTGTTTTTGGTGAACTGGTGTGATATCAGGCTAGGTGTCTATTCGATGTTCGACAATAGAGGGATCAAGGCCAGGCATCTCTTTGTATGACTAGGGGAAAATATCCTGGTATTCTTGGAAGAGGGCTTTGTAGGCGGTGATTTCTTGAGGAGTGCATGCGACGCCAATGGTGATTTCCTCTATGAATCCATTTTTTATGGAAATATCGATTTTGATGGTAGGGGAAATGTTGGCCATGTTGCCTTCTTCAAAAGCATCAGGGGAAGGGATGGGGTTGTTGAACCAGTCGATATGCCTTGATGGGATAAAATCCTTGGTTTTGACTGTGCATATGGGGTGTTGGTTAAGAGGCATGAAGGCTTACTGTGGAAAGAAGAGTGCTCTGTGGTGTATCACATCCCATGGGTAGTCGGGGGTGGTTAATTCCTCGAGTATGTCGTCGTCACAGTAGAATTGTCAGGAATACAAGGGATCGTAAAGAGTGATATCGATGACTATCACCGTGTGGTTATCCTCTAGTGAAGAAGAAGCGAGGGGAAGGATGCAATGATATTATGATGGTTCACTTGACATAAACCAAATATCGAGGTACTGAGGAAAACTAGTGGTAGTTGGATGTAAACTTTCCATGGGGAAATGAACGGGGGAATTGGGGGGATTTGGGGGTAAATCCTCGTGTAAGTCATCCAAGAACCATGGAGGAAGCGAGAGTGCTTCTGGTTCAGTAGAAATAACATGAAGAATCTCTAGTGATGAGGTAAGGTCAATCATCGATTTTGTAAGGGGTGCAGGAGTTTGAATCAGGGTCATTTGGCGTTGCTTGTATTCAATGATCATAGGACATTGGTATGTAAAATAATCTAAGGATTCACATAGAGAGCAAGGGCATCTCATACATTCGTTGACTGAAGTCGTGACATAATGGATGCTAGTGATGTTTGGTGGGGATGATGTCGCTAGATTGGGTTCATGCTAGAAACTTTGGCGTACTGCTACTAATGTTTGTTGGAATTGAGGTAGCGCTTGGAAATGGTGTGTATAATGGCCATATTCTGAACATATGGCACAAGAAAATTTGGTTCGCAACCCTTTGTTAATTTCGTTAGGGGAGGTAGTAGCAGTACTTGCTAAAGTGACGAACAATGATGGTGTTTGATTGGGTTGAATTAGGTTATGTAACTCAGGTAGAGATGGGAATTTTTTGGTTGGGTGTCCATCTTTCTCACATTACACGCAAGGAGGTTGGATGCATGGGGTAAGTGGAGTTGTGGGCTCCTTCTTCTTTCGCCTACCCCCAACTGTGGTAGGGAGATTAGTGAGTGGGGGTGTAGAGGGTTTTGTGGGAGTGAGTATGGGAATCATCATTGGGATTCCTTCTGGTTGGGGGGGAAGGGATGATTGAGGAACCATCTTTGGTGGATCTAAATACCAAACTGGGATTGCCAACACCATACTAGGGAGGGTAAGCATTGTGGATACTTGGAAAGCTTGTACACCTGGGGGAGGGTAAAAGAAGGGGATTTGAGTAATGTCTTGGGGAACTGTCTCCCAAATTGGGATATGGCCTTGGGGTGAGGTGAAATCGTAAACTAGTGGAGCCGACGAGTTCGTAGGAGGCTCGTGAGGGAGGGGCTCTGTGACTAGTGGGACATCAGATATGAGAGAAGCCTCCCTGGGAGGAGGGGTATTCTCAATGTCAGTTCCTTTGGATGATATGACACATACCTGATTTAAAGGATGAAGGAGTGGTGGTGCACCATGGTAAGTTCCTAATAATGATGGGTCTTTGAAAATTTTGAGACCCATTTCGATGAGTGGGTATGCTTGATGATTAGAGTGGATGAGAGGGAGAATGTTATCGATGTTGGAAGAAGGGTTAGGTTCATAATGTGAAACTTGGTCAATTGTAATGATCTTCCCATTATGGGGGAACATCATGGTTTGAAAGATGGAAGAGGCAACTTCCTTCATAGCATTCATGTAGCTACGGCCGAACAAGATATTGTAATCAAGTGGGGCATCGATAACTTCAATGTTGATGAGAATGGTCTTACCCCTGAGTTCTATAGGGACATTTTGGAAGAGTTCTTTGGGAGAAGATGGTCGTCCGTCATAATCCCTTAAGGTAATGGTAGATGGTATGAGTTCTAGGGAACCAAGTTTCTTCCATACAAACTTGGACATGATGAATGTGGATGCGCCTTCATCGATGATGCACCGATGAACTATGATGTTTCAAATTTTCACTGGGATTTGAAAATCTATGAGAGCGAGGAGATGGGGCTCTCCACTATCGAGATCAAATGTGATGAGTTGAGTATCTGTAGGGTCGACTGCCCCCAAGGCGGAAAGTAATGATTTCCGCTGAGTGGGACAAGTTTGAAGGACTTCTAAGACTGACATGGAAGCCAGGGATTGTGCTAAGTCATCGACCAAACTGTAATTGTGAGTCGCCCTAGCCTATGGGTTGTGGACATTCCTTCGCAATGGGATGCGAGGGATGTGAAGAGGTGTTTCTTCATTAGGGTGAGGGATCATCAAAGGGGGCCCTGTTGGTGCTGGTAGTGTTTATGGGGGAATGGGAGGAGACTCAGTGGGTGCTCTGTATTGACAAATACATGTTTGCAGAAGGACTTCTTCCTCACTGGTGAGGAGGATAGTACGATCTGTGGGTTTGTTTGGATTTAGATAATGTCCCAACTGTGATGGGGTAGGCTACATGTCTTGTTGGGTGTTTATCACACCCTGGTGTGGAATGGGGTTTTGCAGCATGATTGGAGGTGGTTGTTTCACGTATTGTTGTGGGGCCTGCTGAGGGGTAGGAGGTGCTGGAGTATGTGGTCCATTCACTAAGTATTTCATCCATTTAAAATCAACGATTTGGGGGCAATGATGAGTGTAATGTGTTAAGTTCCTAACCCGCACATAGGTATATCAATGTATTCGGATGTAATAAAGGTCAATATTAATAAGGCCTTTCAATAAAATAGAATAAGGTGAATGTAAGAAGACCTAATAGAAGCTTCTGCTTCTAGAAAGATCTTCCTCTAGATGCTTCTCTTAATAGACATATTTAGTATAAATAAGAGGCGAGGGTATGAGAACCCTATCTTGGAGATTATTGTAATAGAGCGCTACTCGACTAGAGGTTGCCCCCTCGAAGAGGCCTGTGAACATTGCTATCTGAATCAAAGTGCTATTTCTGTTGCTATTTCATATATCATTTATGTGTATTATGAAGATTATGTTGGATATTTTACTGTCATTCTGTCATTTCTAGCATTTCATTTCTGTTCTGCATATTTTATATATCTGGTATCTTGCAAGTGGTATCAGAGCACCTTCCTTGGCAGAAATTGTGGGTATTTTTTTTTTAGGGTAGAGACGTATTTCGACGTCTTTAAGCCACATAGATCTTTCATTACACGCATAAACCTGCGGTTGAGGGATTCATACACGTAGGAAATACAAATGGTTCTTAAGCACACATCTGTTGGCCACCCTTGTAACCCCTGTTGGTACCCCTTCGAGTGGTAGCGCATCAGACAACACCTATGTATGGATCGGCCTAGATTTCCTGAAGCCCTCTTTAGATAAACCTATC
>ML817818.1:50726-61830 GCA_009831015.1 Picea engelmannii | reverse complement strand
TATTGTTTCTGATCGAGACCCAACTTTCACAAGCAATTTTTGGCAAGAATTGTTTAAGCTACAAGGCACACAATTGCATCTCAGCTCAGCTTATCATCCCCAAACGGATGGTCAAACGGAAGTTGTCAACAAGTGTTTGGAAATATATATGAGGTGCTTTGCCTTTGGAAAACAACACCAGTGGATTCAATGGTTACCCCTTGCCAAATGGTGGTACAACACTACATACCATATAGCCACTAGCATGACTCCCTTTGAAGTAGTATATGGACAGAAGCCACCTTTAATTCTCTCATACTTACCGGGTACCTCGAAGGTCCAGGCGGTTGACCAAACACTTACCATTCGAGAGGACATCCTTCGTACCCTTAAAGAGAACTTGGTCATGGCACATAATAGAATGAAGCAACAAGCATATCAAGGTCACTCTGAATGTCAATTTGCAAAAGGGGATCAGGTGTTTCTGAGACTGCAACAATATAAGCAAACTTCCCTCAAGGACGAGCACTGTCAGAAGCTAGCACCCAAATTCTATGGCCCTTACACAATTCTCAAGAATGTGGGACAAGTCGCATATCCGTTAGCTTTGCCCAGTCATTCGAAGCTACATCCTATTTTTCATGTTTCATGCTTGAAGAAGGTGATTGGAACCAGGTGCCAAATTCAAACCAACCTTCCATAGTTAGTTGAAGAAGGCTCCATTTGGCTATAGCCAGAAGCAGTTTTGGACCAGCGTGAGCATCGCCTACGTCAGAGAACCATCAAGGAAGTGCTAGTACAGTGGAAAGACATGACTCCAACAGATTCCACTTGGGAACCAGCTACCATTCTGCAGCAGTTTCCACATCTCAAGCCTTGAGGACAAGGCTGTTTTTAAGGGGGCAGACTGTTGTTGGGAAATAATACCCTATGGACTAACAAGCTAGGGATGAACTTGTACGCAGATCATGACCTTAAATAACACACTTTGAACCTATCACCCCAACACTCAAACCCCTTTTTCACATACAAGCATGGAAAAGACCTACTAACCTTTTTCTATCGATGTTTGATGTAGATCCTCTGTTGCGCTTTATCTACTTTGTTTCGCTGCTCCTTCCAAAGACAATCCTGCAATCAAGACAAAACACTATGCATGCATGCTATTCTTCGACTTAAGGGTTAGAGATTAAGCATAAATCAAATAAAATATATATCACTCGTGCATTGGGACGGGAAAAGTATTATTTTATTAATCTCAAGATGAATCAACTTACAATAATGATAGAGATCGGCCACCGTTCCTCGATCCTGATCCTAGGATACTCCTCTTCTTTGTCCTCCAACTACTTTGCTTGAATTCTTCTTAGGCTTGAGGAAAGGCTAAAGGGTTGGGAAAAAATGGATTCGACAATTGGGCAGAGTTTCTTTGCTATTTTTTTCCTCTTCCAAATAGTATCCCTACCCCTTCTTTTACAGGCTAGAAGGAGCTAGGGTTTTGGACGAACTCTCGACCATGCATGGCTGGGAGTTTCAGTTAACTGACCCAAAGTTTTTCGTATCGTCGACAACTTTCCTGTTTTTGTGCTTTGTTAGGTAAACGCGGGCTGTAGTAGGCCAGCCAGAGTTCCAACACATGCAGTAGTAGGCCTGCCATCGTTCCAACGCGTGTAGTAGTGAGTTAGGGCACGTTTGACTTGATTTAAGAGGATTTTCAAGAGTTTGTTCAGCATGTCTTTGGCAAGGAAGGGGTATGAGTTGGCCTGATGCCAGGTAAGCATGGATGGTGAAATTTAGGGTTATAACAGATGCCCCCTAATGTGTGAGGTCAGAAGAGCATCTGATGGCCGAAATACATTACCAATTCTTTACCAATCTGTACTGATATGTTGAATGAGTGAGCCCAGGAATCAGGAATTAGGAGGTGTCGTCTGCAAAAAATATCAAATGTCTCACCGAGGTGGGCATACCCATGCTTGGGATAAAATAGAACCATGGCTACAAATCAAATACACTGTAGATCCATGTCAAACAAATATAAAGAGTCGCCGCGAACAATACACAACGGAGCTACATCTAGAAATCAGAAAGATATACATAGAAAGTATCCATCTCCCAAAAGTTGATTCGGCCTGATGGTTGTACTTTAGAGCTCAAGAAACAACTTCAAAGTCTTCTAAACTTGGGTAGGAGTGTAATATGAGTGTACGACTGCATTATCTAGAGGCCTTTGATGGATCGTCGGTTATGGACTTGATAATCTTGATGATCGGACTGAAGGCTTCAGTGATTTCGAACAAAGACTTGATTGGACGTTTAGGATGGTCGGGTATGCGGACAAGAGACATATTGTAGAGGGGCCGACTTAGGCTTAGTAACAAAGTTCCCTTGGACAATAGCACGAACAGTGATAAGAATCAGGCAGCATATCTGTTAATCATAAGTCTACGAAGCAGGAGGCAACGCAAACTCTCCATGTGTTTGGAAGAGTAACCAAACGGTGGAGGACACAACTCAATATAGTGAGAAAATCTTCCTAAGTTAGTACTACATCCCAAAGTCTGATGAATCAAATGGATATATGTGCTTTATCCAAGGGAAACTCATGATGCTTCCAATAAAGAAAATACTTTTCCCATCCTCTTTTTGGGGTATATTTGATTTTTTTGTTCTTTTTGATGATTTTGAAAGAATAAAGGAATATTACGTTACAATGGAGGAATGAGCACAACAAACATACAAGATCAAGGCACAAGGACAAGACTGATGTTCTAGGAAATCATACTTGGGAAAAATCCTCTAGAAGCCAAAGGTGTTAAGACGCAAAGGCAAACTGTTACTAAGCTGATGGGTAAAGGATGCAAATGCGGTTGATAGAACACACAATGGTAATGTCCTTCGATGTAAGTTTAACGAGCCCAGAGAAGGGAAACTCGGTGATTTTTCATGTTTAGAGAGTCTGAAAAAGCATAAAAGGAAACTCCATTGGGGTACCTTTTTCGACAATAGTCTAGTTGGTTCGAAAAATGGGTAAACTAGCACCAGCTAGACGTCAATTCAAAACCATTTTAATGAGTGTGAAAAGGACAAGATCACTCGGCTAATTTTTCACTTTTAAGGAGTCTGAAAAAATATTAACTATGGACTCCGTTAGGAATGTTCTTCTGGACCGTTTTAACGAGTGTAAAAGAATAAGGTCACTCGACAATCTTTTCAATTTTAGGGAGTCTGAAAAGAGCTTAACTATGGACTCCGGGGGGGTTTCTTTTTCGTAAATTTAGTCCCTCAGGCCCGAAAAAGGAATAAAATTATACCTGAGGATACTCTTATAAAGAATGGGGATTCAATAGAGTATTCCTTTGTTCATATAGTTGATCGTCCAGACCGAAAAAGGGGTAAACTACCGTCGGACAGCCGTGACTTCAAATTTCAGTTTAACGAGCGTGAAGGGTTACAAGATCGCTCGGCAATATTTTCATGTTTAGAGGGTCTGAAAAGGGCTTAAAAGGAGACCCGTTATGTTTTGGGAGTATGGAGGGTAAGACAAAGAGTGAAAAAGACCCATGCGAATGAGGCTCAAACTCGTATTCAGGAAAGACTATACGGACTCCCGAGCCTACAGTGTTGGTTAGAAACGGCATGGACACCATAATGCAACCAGGACCTACCTAGGGCATCCATGTTTTGGTAAGTTCTACCACCAAGTTGTGACACTTCTAGAGCAGATATGATGGTTCTGTGCCACAACCGGATGGGATCTATCCTATTTCATAAGAACAAAAGGCAATGAGATGCAACAGTCGGGATGAAATCCTACCCTATATGCTCAAGTTGATTTTTGAAAAAAAATAAAAAATTATGGATCGTCAATATATATATATTTTTTATTTTTTGAAACTCAATGAAAAATGTCCCAATACCTGATCAAATCCCTCCCATATAACTCTTGAACCACTCAAAATGGTTTTTGGTATAAAGAAACTGATAAAGGGGCCCAAAAAAGTGACAAAAAGAGGCCAAAAAGTCTATAAATAGAAGCTGGCAGCTCATTATCACCATTACTGATTTGGAAATTGACTCTGGAGCCAAAATACCCCCTTTGCCAAAGATCGTGATTCTGGGAGCTACAGTGGACGAAACGGACTTCTGCTTGGACCAAGTAAGTACAAACTCCCTTATCTTTCATTTCAATACTTCATTTGTTGTTTTTTTTTGAGTTTGGGGGTGGGCTTCGACCTCAAAGAGGTCGGCCCTAGGAAAACGCAGGTTATCCAGGGACAACCCGTAGGTACCCGCATGCAGAGCCAAAGCTGCGCGCGGGTACCCGCGACTGTCGCCTCGATAGCCCGTGGGTACCACCCGCGTGATGACAAACCTAACCTAAACAAGTATTGATGCCCTCCTTTTTGCTTTGTGGTGTTGGCAGGATGTATGTTCATTGGAGGGAGAGAGAGAACGAGGCCGCCAATGAGTTAGTGGCCGCAAATACGAACGTCATGGCCGTGCTAACGCAGTGTGGCTTAGTAAAATTCTTTTTGTGTTTGTTTATGTGCTCAATCTTTGGTCTGTGAAACCAGAGATTCTGGGTTCAGTCCCCAGTGGAGTCGCCAATTCTGTTGTTCTGAAATAATACCCTACGGACTAACAATATAGGGCTGAACTTGTACGCAGATCATGACCTTAAAGAACACACTTTGAACCTATCACCCCAATACTCAAACCCCTTTTTCACATATAAGCATGGAAAAGACCTACTAACCTTTTTCTATCGATGTTTGATGTAGATCCTCCATTGCGCTTTATCCGCTTGCTTTTGCTGCTCCTTCCAAAGACAATCATGCAATCAAGACAAAACACTACGCATGCATGCTATTCTTCGACCTAAGGGTTAGAGATTAAGCATAAATCAAATAAAATATATATCACTCGTGCATTGGGATGGGAAAAGTATTATTTTATTAATCTCAAGATGAATCAACTTACAATAATGATAGAGACCGACCATCGTTCCTCGATCCTGATCCTGGGCTCCTCCTCTTCTTTGTCCTCCAACTTCTTTGCTTGAATTCTTCTTAGGATTGAGGAAAGGCTAAAGGGTTGGGACAAAATGGATTCGGCAATTGGGTAGAGCTTCTTTTCTATCTTTTTCCTCTTCCAAATGGTACCCCTACCCCTTCTTTTATAGGCTAGAAGGAACTAGGGTTTTGGACGAACTCTCGGCCATGCATGGCTGGGAGTTTCAGTTAACTGACCCAAAGATTTTCGTCCCGTCGACAACTTTCCTGTTTTTGTACTTTTTTAGGTAAACACGGGCTGTAGTAGGCCAGCCAGCATTCCAACGCGTGCAGTAGTAGGCCTGCTAGCATTCCAACGCATGCAGTAGTGAGTTAGGGCGCATTTTACTTGATTTAAGAGGATTTTTAAGAGTTTGTTCAGGATGGCTTTGGCAAGGAAGGGGTATGAGTTGGCCTGATGCCAGGTAAGCATGGATGGTGCAATTTATGGTTATAAAATGGACATGTTAAGGTCCTAACCCGCACATAGGTAGATCAATGTATTCGGATGTAATAAAGGTCAATATTAATAAGGCCTTTCAATAAAATAGAATAAGGCAGATGTAAGAAGACCTAATAGAAGCTTCCGCTTCTAGAAGGATCTTCCTCTAGATGCTTCTCTTAATAGACATATTTAGTATAAATAAGAGGTGAGGGTATGAGAACCCTAGCTTGGAGATTATTGTAACAGAGTGCTTCTCAACTGGAGGTTGCCCCCTTGAAGAGGCCTGTGAACATTGTTATCTGAATCAAAGTGTTATTTTTGTTGCTATTTCATATATCATTTCTGTGTATTGTGAAGATTATGCTGGATATTTTACTGTCATTCTGTCATTTCTAGAATTTCATTTCTATTCTACATATTTTATATATATGGTATCTTGCATAATGATTGAACTCACCGCAAAGGGAACAAGGGAAGTTGGTTCGAAGATTATTGTTATTTTTCCCTTGACGTTTTTTGTTGTTTCCCCCTTGGGGGTTTTGATTCCCTTGGTTCTGGTTGCCCCCAGTAGGTTGGTTCTGTTGGGGGTGATTCCTGCCTTGACCTGGGTTGTTATTGTTCCAGTTTTTTCCTTTCTTTTTGGCATTATTCGACGGATGGGTCCTATTTTCCGTATTCAACTATTCAAAATTTTGATATTGCTGAATGGGAGAGGGTTGAACAAAATTCACCCCAGTGTGAGGGTGTCCTTGTGGTGGATCCATGGGATGGGGAGGGCAAGGAAATGGAAAGTATAGATTATTTTGTGGTAATGATATATAAGGTACATAGGAAGGCATGGTGCTTTCACTAGTACTTAGAGTATAAGATGAGGTAAAGGGAGTACCCGAACTTGTTTGGATAGGTGGGTGTATTGTGGGTGCCGACAGTGGCCCATTGATGGGTGGAGGAAGAGAAACAAGGTATGGTTGTTGATAAGGGGATGGAGGGTAATAAGAGGTTCCCCCATATGTCGGTGGATATTGAGGTGTGCCATACATTGGTGGTTGTTGGGGTTGTGGATTTTGGTGCATGGTGTTACTAATCAATCCGTCGACTGAGTGACACATCCCGTGTTTATATTGGCCGAATGGCACAGGTTTTGGGAGATTAGGAAGTACTGTGTACAAGTACCCTGATTGAGAATAGATGAGTTCGTATTGTTGAGCCTTATTGATGGCTTGTTCTTCTAATTGAGGGAAGGTGGAAGCCACATCTTTACCGAGGAGTGAGACAAGTGATCTGAGAAGCCAATCAAGACATTGTTGTTTGGTGGTTTTTGCTTTGCACAAACTACGTCGTCGAAGCCACTCATGAATTTGATTAGCAATATGCGTGGTTGAGGTTTGTTTAAAATTAGAGAGTAGTTCAAGACCATTGTCATGGTGGATTGGTAATTGGAAGAAGGTAAAAAATGCTTTGGCCATGACTCGAAATTCGCATGGGATCCTGATTTTTCGTCTACATACCATTTGGCTGATGGGCCAGTGAATGTACGATGAAATAATCATAGTCGGCTGGAATCATCCATAATGCTATTGGAAGAGCACCATAAGTGGAAAGTCATGACGTGATTGGTAGGGTCATCTCCTGCCTTTCCTTCAAACTTGGGGATATATGAAGGTAGTTTGGTAGACATTGCAGGCCATGTGGGGTCATGCAATATAGGATCATTTGTGATTTTTCTTAGATCTGGTATGTTAAGAGAGGCCAAATATGGCATCTGGAGTGGTGGCGGAGGATTAGTTCCATCCATGATGTGAGTGTTTTGTGAACCTGACCCTCGAGGGGGGATAGGTGGGTTGGTACTTCCCCCTTGAGAGGAAGTTGCCCCCCCGCTTCCATTTAAAGGAGAGTGAGTGGATGGTGGTCCTTGGGAATTGGACCCAAGTAAGGTGGAACCAAGCAAAGCTAATCCTAGGATAGTGGCACTCACAGGGGTGTGAGAAGGTGGAGCTGATGAGTTGGCAAGACTAGGAACTCCCCCTAATATAGGAGGGAGGTTCAACAAGCATCTGGAATGACGGGGGTTTTGTGGGTCCCCTATGATTTCCGACTAGATGAGTGGATGTGTGCGTATGGTTGTGAGAGCAATAAATAAACAAGAGTGTTTGCTGTAATTTTTTAACTTTACACGATATATATCTAAATCAAATGTAATCAGAAATGCATCATACATAAAGTGTTTTGATAAAGAATCGTGTATGTGGATAAGTGGGTTTTGTCTGCATGGGGGATCAAAGAAAACAAATGCTCATGTCCTAAAATATGTAATGTACTTCCTCTCAAATAGCACTGGTCCTTCCAATAGTACTCAACAGTGGGGTCTAAAGTCACCGGAAGAGAAACTAGTGAAGGATGAAGTAATTAGTTATAATGAGGGGTAAAGGGGGCATATCTCGAAAGAGCTGGCAATATTTCCCAATAGCCACACAAAATTTGATCAAGGTGCAATTGCATCGCACAATTTCCACCTGGGTAGATGTCCTAAAATTTGGTCACTAGGTACCTCAGTCAAAGTGCGACATTTAGATTTTCATCCTAAGAAATGGGTCACGGGCTAGATCCCGTTCAAGAGGTGGGTGCCTCAAGGGGGGAAACATAGAACAACCGAACCTCAGCCTTCAACCCTTCATGGGTATCTCCGTGCCTTATGGTGTTAGGAACACTTGACTTGGAGGATTTAAAGTTCCCTATTTGACAACTTCTATTGTTTTGAAAATGTGAGAACCAGATAACGGGGAGTTATTTGGATGCCTATCCCCGAAATCCTACCTAGACTAAAATATTTATTTTCTCACCTCCTGTGAAGGAAAACTTAGTGAGTTTTTAGAAAACAATTAGATGTGATTGTTTGAGAGATTGGGGGTGTGAGCCAATCTCGTTGAAATTAAATGGGAGTGGCTAGTTTCATCAAGAAAAGGGTGGGGTGTTTTGGAATCCCTTTGGAGGAAACTTACTTTTGACCTCCACATTTCGAGATGAAAACTATGTGAGTGATAAGTGACTTTTGTGTGTGAATGAGTGAAAATGTGCCAATGTTTTAATGAATTAGGTGTCACCTTGCTGCATGTGGACTTTGCTTGGTCCTTACAAGTGTTGATTACCTAATTAACTAAATTCCTTTGGTACAACCTTGCATAATTCAAAAGTCCCTAGGAAACTAGCATGTGGACATGTGGGTCTTTTACTATTCCTTTAACTCCCTATTGTGATTTAATATAAGAAATCTTTGAAACTATCCTAGATTGTGATCATGTGGGAATGTATGGGCCCATTACAAAACCTTTAAACTTCCCTAGTGATTTAATCTAAGAAAGTAAATTTCAACACTATCCTATCTTTGTAGCATGTGGGCATGTATGGGCCTATTACAATCTTGAGATGTGTTTGAAAAATAAACTAAGAGGAGTCCTGATGGGGTTGTTGTCCTCTCCTAAATGTTTTAGTCTTTTTAAGGGAGATGAAATTGTCCTACAACCTTTTTCTGATTCTCAAGGTCACTTTGAAGCATGAGAGAAGAGCATACTAAATGAATGTTATCCAACTTCTGGTCCCAAATGCAAGTTTTATGTGATTACAAATGATTCCAACTTATATTCTTAGTCAAAGAAAGCCATCCATGTGGAAAAATGAAATAAAAAGAGGAAATAATGATTTTAAACCCCCTAAGTGCTTATGTGTTTTGACTAATCCCTTTATATGGAGAGGGAACTAAGTGTGGTGCAGATTACAACATGCATGAAATCATTTTTAAGGAGGCTAGGGGCCTTCCCCAAATCACAAAAATGATTACAATGTGTGTTTTTCTGCACAGGTACGTGGGTCTTAGAGTAGATAGAGGTGCACTGAGCGCCAATGTGCAAACCAAAACAGACTTTTGGGCACAGGTGCGTGGAGATCACTGAGTAACATAACAATTTTGGCGCACGTGAGCACGATGCGCGACTGTGGGCCAATAAACCCGTGCACACTTGGCACACAGCCGCGAAGAAAATTATGAATGGAATTCTCTCAATTAAGCTTTGAATTGGATGTTTTGCAGGTCATCTTCGGCTGGTTAAGGTACTTGCAGGTTAAATAAACCAAAAGAAGAGCTAGAAAAACCCAAATGGGGTAGGAAATTGATACATTTCCCTAGTGGAGTCGCCAATCTGTTGTGCCTCTTTTTTCACCTCAATGAGAAAAACAGAGGTGCTTACAAGCTTAGTTGGGTTAGCTAAGCAAGACAACAATAAAGGAAAGGGTTAGAAAAAGAAACATAAAAGACTAAGCTAAGAATTAAACTAGAAAATGAAAGAACAACTAAACTATTGAGCATAAGGACATAAGAACAAGAAACAAATAAGACTCATGTCACCAATGGCAAGGATTATATTAGTAAAAAGAAAACACCAAGAAGAAAGAGGACTTTGGGTCCCTTCTTCCTCCAAGGGAGGGCTCTTGGACCCCCACAAACTAAGCTCTTCTTACAACTTTGAAAGTTGAAAGAAATGGTGAAAGAATACCAAGCTAATCCACTCAAGAGGTGAGATGGATTGCCCCAATATAATGATGCTAGTATGCTCTTGATGAGAAAAGAGGATTCCCCAAGAGAATAGCAGTAGCATAACCTTGCAAATGAATTCCTTGAAAATGTAGTGCACCCATGGCCTTGTTTTATAGCATCACTTTGAGGTATTGTGCAACTAGATTTTAGTGTGAAAAGGGGTTGTTTAGGGCATTTTTAGGTCTTTGCCCAGCCACCCAGTCAGATCCAACCGATATTTGGATGTCAAATCAACTTGGAAGATGAACCAGAAGTGGGTGGGAGGCCGACCAATCTCATAAATGTGCCATTCTTAGGTGTGCGCGACTTTTAGCGATCACAGTCATGCATCGTGCGCATGTGCACTTTTCGTGCGTTTCTGTCTTGCGCATGTGCACATCCACCTTGTGTAGCCATAACACACATTAGTTTTGTAACTGGTTCTATAGTTTTGGACCTTTTGAAAATGCTTTTGTGGTAATTTTGGTCCATGGGTGACCTCATATCTGTTTGAAGATGCTGGATTCCTGTAACCATTTATGGATGAAATTTTAGTGATAACAATGGTATCAAAGATAAGTTGAAGAGATCATCTTTCACAGGAAAAATAAAAAAGTCACTGTTGTTGTACAAGAAAATTAAGGTTTTTTATTGAAAAGGAATTTCATCCCAAAGATCATCTAGAAAAGTGTGCCCTAGCCTAAGGAACTCATTGACACTTTTAGCGTACCTTCTTAGTGGATAAATATCCTAGAAAGTGAAACCCTAGTTTTCACCAGTACCAGAAGTACCAAAAAACCATAAGTACTAGGAAACCAGAAGTACCAAAAAACCAGAAGTACCAGAAAACTAGAAGTTGCAGTCTAGTATTTCGCAGGTCCAGTTTCAAGGGTCAGCGATTGGAATTTTGATAAATTGACTTTACCAACATACTTTCCTCAGCCCAACGCATCTTTTGGTGAGTTCATCTTTCATATCCAAGATTTTTTTTTTTCTATTATTTCTATAGCCCGAAGGGCTAGGATTTCTACTGCAAGAAAGAATGGCTATCAGTATGAG
>ML817818.1:36427-48659 GCA_009831015.1 Picea engelmannii | reverse complement strand
GTATTGTGGCAGGCTTCATCACAGAATTTGCAGTTGACACAGTGAAGTCATACAATGTGGTAGAGTAGGAATTTTTACGCAGACCTCATGGAAGGTACATTCGATCACTGTATACTTCGATTAAAATACCACTCTATAAAAAATGTGTAATGACGATGGAAGCAAGCAACTAAACTTCCCTGCATGCATGGGGGAAGGGGGGAAGCACTGACAAAGGGAAGGATAAATGGTTGAAGGAGAGGATAAAGGTAAGAAGGAGGAGGAATTCTTGGACCTGATCTTGATGGATGACGACCAACTTAAGTGGATCTTAGAGTCACTTGGAATGACACATAGCGGAGTACCCTACCAATATAAGGTGAATACTAAGAAAAGAGTTGTAGCTGCGAGGGAGGGTTTGGCAAGCGATGAAGAAGAGGTAGAGGATCTCCAGGCTGTGGAGCAGATTGAGGAAATTATGCATGTAACCTATGAGAGGAAAACAAGAGGCCCAAGAACAGGAGGAGAAGATAGCCATCCTTTCCATATTAATGTTAGTGTGGAACCCATAAACCCATGTGCGACTAATACACCAAAGAGAACATCATTGTTTAGACAATCGAAGTTCAGAGGAAGTCTGATCGTGAGAAGCACATCTACCACAGGAGCAACAACTAGAGGAGCCAGTTCAGGTAGTACTAGTCAAGTATATACACTACACGACGGAGGTAGCAATTCAGTATTTAGAATGGAAGGACATGACCCCATGATCAGATTACCAGAATTCTGAGGAGAAGCAGCTAAATACCCAGAGAAGAATTTGTTCATTTGTGCAAAGATCTGGGAGGAAAAATAGATCACGGATGAAGATAGAAAACTTGTGTAGCTAGCGATCACGCTAAGAGACTACGCACTAAACTGGTACATGAGTCTAGACACAAACAATGATACTGGGATGAAAAAGACACTGGCAGACATCAAGAAGCTACTGATTAATGAGTTCCAGAAGCCGAGCTCAAAGGACCAGTATATGAATGAAATGATTGAGATCCGACAGAAACTAGGAGAGTCTGTATGGGAGATTGACCAAAGATTTAAGCGATTGAAGGGAAAGTTAAAATACCTTATGACCGAGATGCAACACCAGCATCTGTTCGTCAACTCACTACTCCCACACCTAAAATACCCCTTACGACAACAAAAGTTTTAGACACAGGCCGAGGCACTACAGGAAGCCTTGTAGCTAGAAGAGAACCAGTACCAACAGATGGACCCAACCATTGAAGAATTGAAGGAGGATATGAAGAACCTCACATTTCAGTTGAATCAGAACAAGAACAAGGACAAACAAGAAGTTGTTTGGTGCACCACATGCAGGACATAAGGACACCATAAGAACGAATGTCCAACATTCGCACAGTATATGGCAACAGGGATGCCAAATCCACTCCCACAGGGAGGATTATGGTGTGAAATATGCAAGAAACCGGGTCACGACCCTTATCACTGCATGATGATGCAGAAGTACTAGACAGTTCCCAAGAATTCTTATTTCACTTTCTATAAGTCCGTAGGCCATGATGACAAATATTGTAGAACTATGGAGCTTATGCGGGAGAGAACATCAGATGCCTACAGGGTACAAGCCGAAATGATGACTGAGAAAGCAACACCATAATTCAATCAAGCCCCAACTCCATACAATATTGTACAACAACAATATAACACTACACAAAAACCATACAAAAATACACAACCACAGTACAACCTGATGCAACCCCAATAGAATATCGCGCAGTACAACCAGGCACCACCATATAACGTGTCAAGAGGGGACAAAGTAGACTATTGAGGAGGAGGATGAGCTAGAGGAGGCTTTGGGCATGGTAGAGGACTAATCACATGTCACAATTGTAATCAACTGGGACATTATGCAAGGGAATGCCCACTGCTGTCAACAACTTGTATGTACTATTGTGCATTGGATCACGAGACAGAGGAATGCCCGACACTGTTAGTAAATATCCAGGAAAAAAGGAACCAGAACAACCAAAATGTTTAATGGATTTCATCCAAAGCAAGGGAGGATGGATGAAATATGAACATAGTCACCCGTGGAGGAACAAAGACAGGAAATGACACAGCCCAAAAGGAACCTGCACAAAACTAGTGGGTAAGGAAGAACACCGAACCTGGGAAGTAGTTCGATGCACCCAAATAAAAGGAGACTTTTAAGGAGGTTAGACATGAATTTCAGAAGAAGGACACAACGCTGACTTCCACTATGCAACCAGCCCATGAAGCCCCATAATATGAAATGCCGCCATCATTGGATAATACCAATGGAATGTCACTCAAGGGACAAGTAAGTACTATCAAAGAGTTTTTGCAGTCATGCATCAAAATCTTAAGTGATCCTTCATCTATGAAAATATTTCAAAACATCTTAGAGAATTGTAGCAACGAGACAAAACAAAACCTAGAACCAAATATTGTCAATCACCTACACACAAGGAGAAGAACAAGTAGGGAATTCAGATTGAATGAAAACATTGGGGATTTCAATATGGGAGATATCATATTGGACCTAGGATCTAAAGTAAATGTACTACCCAAGAAAACCTGGCAATGCATGGGAGAACCAAACTTGGTATATTTGAATGTCCAATTAAAACTAGAAAACCAACACAAAGTCCTACCAATCGGGAGGCTGAAGGGCATAACGGTAGATCTTGATGGTGTGTGCACCAAAGTAGATTTTGAAGTCATAGAAATAGTAGATGGAACAACACCATACACAACACTACTCGTTCTGTACTGGGCATTTGACAACCAAACCATAATTAACTTGAAGACAAGAAAAATGACATTTCAATCTGGAGATTACAGGTTTATAGCACCACTAGATCCATCAGAAGGGGAAAGGTTCGTAGAACCCACTTGCCTAGACTTAGAGGAAATCGACCAGTTGTACAGAACAACTGTGCGCGAGGAGGATTATGCAAACCCAACTGCAGATGGAGTACTCAGTTAGTGGATTATTACTTCATGCACTATGGATTTAGACACCGAGTTAGAAAACTGGCAGCAGAGACTACATGAAGTATCCATGAGAATATGCACAAGAATAGACCACGCAGTATGATGTATAGGAATAGAAATCGCAGAACCACCCAGTTTTCATGGACTTAACGATTTAGAAACATTCTTGACTCAATATGAAGATGAAGTATTAGAGAACCAGAGGATACTAGCACTGGACTTAGCACTCAAGGCCACACCCGCCAGATGGTGGGGCACACACAAGGATACCATCACAAACTGGTACCAATGTAAGAGGCTACTGCGCATAAGGTTCGGCGTAGCACAGGAAAACAACAAACAACAGAAGTATGAAGGTTTAGGGACACCAGCGAAAAACTTGATGGAGTGCGAAACGCTGTGGAAATTTACACCACCAGAGGAATGGCCTCACCAATTTATTCATACATTACAGGGCATACCAACGAATTGGTATACAGATTAGGAAATGTGCAAAGGAACTACAACATGGGCAACATTGCAACAAAACTTTACCACCACTTTCTCATTCAAGCATGAGAACCCCAACATAGACGCAGCTTTGAAACAAATCAGAGGAGCCATATTCATTGAGGATCCAGAAGTAGAACTTATTATCGAAGAGCAGTAGCGAAATAAACAGATAGTCAAGGAACTACTGTCATGCTACCAGGTACATGAGAACATACCAAACGAAGAAACCTGCGTGCCATTCAGATTGAAGAAGTAGAAGGCAACAAAGACGTGAAGGGACCAAAAATAGAATCTGAAGTTATTTCCGTGCCAATCAAGGTAAAGAAAGTTAACATCAATAGAGTGGAACATCCCAAAATGGATAGCATTGGAGACTACTAGGATGACCCAACAATAGAAAGCATTACAGAACTATTGTGCCAATACAATGACTTATTTCCTACAACATTTACAGAGATGAAAGGTATAGCAGGTGAACTAGAAGAAATGAAAATACCTCTCAGACCCGAAGCGAGACCAATCAGACAATGACCATATAGACTGAACCCTATATATAAACAAAAATTTAAAGAGGATATTGACCGAATGCTCGAAGCCGACATAATCAAACTAGTCGAGGAATCATAATGGATAAGCCCGATGGTCATACAGGACAAGAAACAAGGAATAAGGATCAGGATATGCATCGACTTGAGGAATTTTAATGATGCATGCCTACACAACCCATTCCCTACATTGTTCATGGTTGAAGTGCTAGAGAATGTGGGGGTACATGAATCATATTCATTCACCAATGGATTCTCAGGTTACCATTAGAGTAAGATAGCACAGGAGGATAGATACAAGACCACATTCGTGATGGAATGGGGATCTTACCAATATACAATCATGCCCTTTGGACTAAAGAATGCACCAACAATCTTCTCCAGAGTGGTTAGCGCAACATTTAAAGAATTCATTCACCAGTTTCTTGAAGTATATATGGACGAATGGATAGTCTATAGTCTGTTGAAAAACCATGCAGAAGTCTTACGCTTGATGCTAGAGTGATGAAAATAGTGTCAGATATCATTGAACATAAAGAAATGCATATTTGGAACACCGTTTGGGATACTATTGGGCCATATAGTATGCAAACAAGGTCTATTGGTCGATCCGGAAAAAATCACCGTCATCATTAATTTACCAGCACCAAAAACAGTTCGTCAGCTATGAGCGACGTTAGGACACACAGGATATTATCAGAAATTTATGAAAGGATATGCATAGATCATAACACCAATGTATGAACTGCTAAGGAAGGATACAAAGTACCAATGGAACGACGAGTGTCAACACAATATGGATACCCTGAAGGAAAATATGGTCACTACACCGATATTAATATTTCTGGACCGGGGAAAGACATTCCATGTGCATGTAGATGCATCAGGGATAACACTGGGAGCTATCTTAGCGCAGCTAGGAGCAGGAGACTTGGATCACCCGATAGCATTTGCAAGAAGAAAAATATCCAAATCAGAACAAAACTATAACACAATCGAAAGAGAAGGCCTAGCTATGGTTTACGCACTTCAGAAGTTTCGAGACTACTTATTGGGAAAAAAAATTAAGATGTTTACAAATAAATCAACCCTAAAGTACTTAGTCAACAAGCCAATGTTGGGGGGGATAATTTTCCTATGATTACTATTATCTTAGGAATTTGACTTCAAAGTAATCATCAAACTAGGAAACTAAATGCAGGCCTTGACCACCTATCACGGGTCACAAATGGAGAAGAACCCACAAGCTTAGAAGACAACTTTCCGTATGTACAACTATTCTCAGTACAAAATGCTGATGACTACTTCGCAGAGATCATCTAATACTTGAGCACAGGTACCACACCACAAGAGTATACCACCGCATAGAAGAAGAACCTGGTATTTCACGTAACTGACTATCAACTGATTGCAGGACATCTATATGAAATGGGCGTAGATATCATTTTACGAAGGTACACACTTGAGCACAAACGACCAAGGATTTTATCAAAAGCCCATGAGGGATTGGCAGGAGGACATTATGAAGGAAAATATACCATGCATAAGGTACTCCATGCAGGACTATGGTGGCCAACGATCCACAGGGACTTGAAAGAATACTGTCAGGGATGCAATGTCTGTCAAAGGGTAGGCAAACCCAACGGAAGGGATGAGATGCCATTATGACCGCAAGTGACACTACAGGAATTTGATAAATTGGCAATAGACTTTGTGGGACCTATTAACACACCAGCCAAGAGAATAGGGGCAAGATACATCATCATCACAACAGAATACCTAACAAGATGGGAAGAAGTTGCACCAGTAAAGGATTGTAGCGCAAAGACCGCTGCACACTTTTTATTCAAACAAGTAATTACTAGATTTGGATTCCCAAGAGTTCTGATGAGAGATCAAGGCACACATTTCATAAATAGCACCATCCATGCGATGCTCAAAGAATTTGAATTTCACCACTAGAAAATCACACTGTATCACCCACAGGCGAATGGCACAGTAGAAGACTTTGACAAAGTTATAGAGAACGCATTGAAAAATATTTGTAACATCAACAGAGACCACTAGGATATCAAAGTACCAATAGTATTATGGGCGTATAGGATGACATGTAAGAATTTGACAAGGCACACACCATTCAAACTCATCTACGACCAAGAAGCGATAGTACCATTGGAATTTTTAATACCCAACTTACGTGTAGCTACTATCACACAAATGACAGAACATGGCGCGATACATGAATGGTTTCATCATTTGTTAGCAATGGAGGAAGACCGAATCCTGGCAGGATTCCATCAACAAGTGTAGAAGGCCAGAGACAAAGCATGGCACTATCAACACATTAAGAAGAAGACTTTCATGGAAGGAGATCTAGTATTGCTCTACAACAACAAATCATTTTAGCACCCAAGAAAGATGAGAATGCATTGTTTAGGACCATACAAGGTCAAATCTATAACAGATGGTGGATATGTATAGTTAAGAGATATAGATGGTGTTATCACTCCAAGAAACTCCTTAGGGTTGTAGGCTAAGGATGCTTGGTAACTTAAGAAATCATGAATAATGAAAGTGTGGATCAATGGGATAACTGAGAATAGATAATGGGAAGACAACTCACAATGCAATCAAATGAAACAGTGCTTTTAGGAATCAATGACCAGACAGAGTAATATCAAAAGGTATGGAGAAAACTGATCTAGATAATCAAGTACAACAGTGTGAAGGATCATACAAGCCAGCAAGAGGTCATTCAATTCACATTTATGAGCTAAATAAGAAGATGACAGTTCTTAATAGATGAACTAAATTGAATCAAATTACAGAGAAATGGAATAGATGAAGAAATCGGTCATTAACAACAAAATAAGATTGTCTTTCTGTATTGAAAAATAAGTGCCTTAGTACAATAGCAAAGAGTATCCAAAATTGAACCCTCTAGTGCTCCAAATGTATTTGGCTTTATAGCCTTACAAGATGAAATCTAGATCCTTGAAAGATGGATCAGATTTATTAAAAATAGTCAAACCAAAACAGATATAACAAGTGTAGGATGAGATCCTATAAAAATGGATCTAGAATGGAGAATCAAAACAAAATAGGAAATATCCTATTTAATGATTTCTAAAAATAGAAGATTGTTGATGAAGTGCAGTTTTAGCCTTCCAAGGTTGTTTGATTTGGTCCTCCAAAGATAAAATTCGAATTGGGTGATGTGTCACTTGATCCCTATCATTTTCCCCTTGAAAATGACCAAATCTAGTCAAAAAATTCCCTTTTGACATTCATCTCCAAGAATGGCCTTCAGATTTTGATTTGATAATTCATAACTAGCTTATTGAAGAAGGTTTCAAACCATTCAAACCCAAAAACTCCTGATCTGGGAGAAAATTTGGTTGTTCTGGCCATGACATGATTTCAACAGCTAATTTACCTGAAAATCCGCTCCTTAGCTGGTGAAAGGCGGAGCTTTCACCAGCTAACTAGTTATAATTCTGCCTTCTGCGCTGGTGAAAGCGCAGATTTTTTCAAAATCAAATTTCTCAGTCATGGAGAGTCTGTTTTGCATGCTTAAATAGTCGATCGACATATACAAATCCTAATATTTCCAATGGTTCTTTCAAATCTCCATTTGGAGCTCGAGAAGCTATCAAAATTTTCCCTACAAGATTAGGCATCGTTCTTTCAAAAATATCGGTGCATTTTTTATCTCTAACATATGACTCCAACTGGGATGGATACCTCCCTGTGATGTCTCCAAGAAACTAGAAGACCTTGTGCCTTTAGTATTGGGCCATGGACTCATTCATCCTTTTCGGTGGTTAATGAGCACACACAGGCTCACCTAAACCACTGGAAACAAAAACTTACCCAAAAATCAAAACTTGATGAATATCGATTACCTGCAAGAGTACAAAGACCTCAGGGTTTGCTAGACGAAGCTCCTTTCTCTATTTATAGTGCTCCCAATTCTCAGTATAAGGTCAACAGGCATATCCACCATGACTATCTTCCATGATTAGGAAAGACATGAGGATTTTCACCAATTGCATATTTCAGCCTTCCAGAAACATAATGAGGAAACCAAGTTGCACCACCACTAGTATTTACATAAGGTATAGAAGTAGGATCAAGGACTACAGTAAACCAAAAATCCATTGGATTGTGTGGACGATCATAAAGAAGCCACAGATAAGTCTACAGTAATAATAAAAACTCAGGTTGTGAAGCCACCAACGGAGCGTGTTGCCGGTTGCAACCATGTCTCTATAAACCTTTTCTGGATCGTGTATCAATACAACATAAACTTCAAATACAAAGAATGTTTAGATCATCTGATATGTGTAGGTAGCCTTCCAAGGATCGTCGATGTGCTTCTATCATGATAGAATCGAAAAAACAACTGATTCTGTGCCCCAAAAATAGGTGTCTAATATGACTTTGGCGCCTCTTCAAACATCCTTTTTATCAAATCTAGATCTTGAATTTGATGTGTAAATTCAATATGCATCTTTAGAAACTATTTTCAGGATGTTTGGTTGAGAAAAACTTCGATATGGGAAAAATATACCTTCGCTGGCCAGTCTTAGGTTTCACCAACTATTTCACCTTAATATTTGCTAATTAGCTGGTGAAAGCTCTGCCTTTCATCAGCTAACTGGTTATAATTATGCCTTCCGCGCTGGTGAAAGTTTCGTTTTATCTTTGAGAAGAAAATAATGCAGAGAAGCAATGATCCTGCATAGAGTGTTATATTCTTCAACAGTTGCTCGATAAAGTGTTGTTGACACTTGATGTTTGAACCTCAGGTGACCTGCAATGCCTGATTCAAGAATTGATATGCTAAGCAAGCGAGGAAAAACAAGTTAGAGATATCGAAATAATTTAAGCAATGACACCACAGCTGCAAAGCATACAAAAGGAAATCCAAATGCACAACTGTTGTTATCTATGGCATTGAAGGGTTCTTAGAAATTGTATGTCTCTCTGAACATCTGTTATCCAAAGAAGTTGATGGTGCAGCAGGAGTATGATTAGAAGTTGATTGATTTGATGGATTTTGCTGTTTGTGGAATGGTTCAATGTCAGCAAACATTAACATGAGCAGCTCCTCGTCCAATTTGTGAAAGTCTTGGGATCCTTTGGATGGTATGGATGTTTCACTTCTGCAATCGAATTCATCTTCCTCTACAATCTCCTCTATTGGAGAAGAAGTCACAGGAGTTTCAAGGAAAGCAAGAGAATCACTTGCAGATCGTCTATGTTGGGGGCCCTTCTTTGTTGGATTTTCAGAGGGTGAGTCCAGCAGATCATCGATCCATGAAGGTTGGCCATGTGACGACAGATAGCCCACTGAGGGTGTGCACTGATGTTTCAAACTATTTCCTTGGAAGGGAAATTAGGCCAACCCATATACATAATATTGTTATTATTGGAATCTGGACCAACAATCCCAAAAGAGGGACTCTTGGGAGGGAGTTGTGGAATCTTTGACGACGGTGATGTGTACCCATAATTCACAGCATATATGTTTGAATATTTTGCAAGGTTGATTAATGGAATGATTTCATCTTTAGCAATAAAGGCCATGTGCTTATTAGTCTCAATTGATAAAAAAAAAGGGCTGCAAGTGCTCGGGCCAACTGCATGGAAACACACTCAATTCCACTGCTTAGTAAACTGCATAAAGGACCAGTGATCTCCAGTCTACCTAGAATTTCAGAAAGGTCTCTATGAGCATCAAATATATTTGCAAGAACAGATGCAACATTCCTTTGGATGTCCTCATTTGAAGAGCCAAGCATTTCCAGGACCATTTGGAAGACTTTGTTAGCAACAGTTCTCTCACGCAGAAGGTCTCCATGAGATGCAAGTGAAAGAAAACAACCACACACCTCAAGTACATTCACTTTTGACTCTAGATGATCTCCCAAAAGTAAATCCCCCAACTGATATAAAATACTACGATCTGCTTCCCGAATAAGGTTCCTAAGGGCCTCTATGGAAATTTTTTGAACTTTGATATTTGCATTTTCTAGTAGGTGTAAGAGTGTTGGAACAACTTCTGCACTCTGGACACAAGCACGAATATCTTCACTATGACAACACAAATTTCTCAATACAAGTGCAACAGCTTCTTTTTATTTAACAGAGCCTATTTCCAACAGTTTCACAAGAGGAGGTATTCCACCAGCAACTGTTATAGCCCACTTGCCCTCGTCAACTTCCATAGATAAAATAGAAAGAAAAGCAACAACATATTCTTGTTACTTCTCGGTAGATAATCCCAGTAAAGATATCAAAAGCTGAACACCCTCTCGTCCCTTAAGTGATTGCCAGATATCTGAACTAGTAGTCGATTGGACTCTTAAAGAGAATGCGATCTCTTCTTGCACCTCACTATTACTTATAGTTACCATTCCAACAAGCAATTTCTTTGCTTCTTTCTTCCATGTGGCCAAATGCCTTCAATCTGTCAAATGTTTCAAACAAACGCAGAGATTTCACCTGCATGATTTCTGGAACCTAAATCTTTGAGATATTGGCAGCTTATGAAATTGACAGCTGTGTTAAATTTCATTGTTGACCTGTGGCTTGCCACGACCAAATTTAGAAAGTGTCCACGTGGTATTTCTCAGCATTATATCTGCAATCTCTTTCACCTCTGTCTTTGCGAGCTGTCTAAACACAATCATCTCATCTTCTAGATCAAGCCACAAGTCGACACATAGCCCAAGCCATATGTCAATCTATATGCCACGCAGCAGAATAAATCCACATACAAACGCAAGTGCCAACTCCATTCTTTTCATCAGTTGAAAGGTGCCCGAAATGTTGCAGATGGCTTGTTGCCTGCGTGTTTGATGAATTAAACACATACACGGTCTCATACAGTCGTCTCAGAACTTGTGCCTCCCTCAACAACAACATGAACACGGTCTGACTATGTTTTGGCAGGATGAAAAAGGGTTTTGCAAATTACAGTGAGTCTGCACTTCCTGCCAACTGACTGGAAACAATCAAATACCTCATGGAATATGATGACAACACTGGATATATAGCTCATAGGAGGGAGCTTGGCTCCAGAGCACTGAAAAGGCACTAAAGTTAAATTCGATAGTCTGGGTGTACACCCTCTTCATGAAGACGGAGAAGAGGACTTCCTCAGTAGGGAAAATATAAGACTTGGCAATGATTGTAACTGTGGACAATGTGAAAATGCAACATCAAGCGAACCAGTGGTACCAGGCTTCCCAAATTCAACAATCTTGAAGGTCTCATTATATTGAGTTGTGAGAATAACAAGCCAGTCATGCAGTAACAATCTGCCCTCCTTCACACCTTGCTCCAAGGAAGTTGAAATCACCTTGTGAACCAGGATAGAAAGTATAACTTCTGTATCAGCACTGTCACACATCTCATTGAGATTTCTCGCTACTCCATACTGTAGTGTGCGTATTTTCAACCTCCACTTAAGTGAATACTTTGGCCTGTCTAGGGAAATAGAACCTTTCTTGAAATTTTCTTCAGACAGTATAATGACTGTATATTGAATGCAAATTGCAAAATAGGGGGATCATCTGAGTTCCTGCTAAACACCTTCAAAATTAGAAATGAAACTTGATAATAATGCCATTAATTATCATCTATCGTTAGGAACCCTTCTCATGGGATTCGGATTAAGAAAAATTGGATCTGTGCAAAATTTGTAGCGTTCTAAAATGCTTTTTCTGCTTTCACCAGCTAACTCGCCTTATGATTCATTGGTTAGTTGGTGAAAGAACTACCTTTCACCAGCTAACTGGTCATAAAATCATGTTGTGCACTGGTGAAAGCTCTGACTTAGCCCAAAATGAACTTTCACCTCCAAAACTGCAATTCCATCAAAACTCAATGTATCTCTGCTTATTCAACAATACTGAAAATGATCTACGTGCTCATAAGAAGATCTTATTTTCCTGTCTACTCCTACATCTAGCCAATAGAAGTATATTGATCAAGTAAAAACATACTTCCAAAATAGCCATGTCAAAAACTGATTTACAGGCATCATGCTAGATCTTGACCCAAAAAGTAATGAAAGCCATATCATGCAGAAAAGAGGTTTGAGCGGATGATAAAGATAATCTCCTTCTGAAAAAAATATCCTTGGATTTATGCTGCTCATAGAA
>ML817817.1:92380-109494 GCA_009831015.1 Picea engelmannii | reverse complement strand
GTACCAATATAACCAACAAAAGTCCTCTATCAATACATCACACAATCCATGATCCAAATACAATAAAACCTTACATCAAACCATGTGCCAAAACCTCATTTTTATGTAGCCTCAAGTGTGTATCAATCATATATCAATACCACTAACAAAATCCTCTCACAATTTACCATAAGATATACCAATAACACTCACACATGTACCAGCCATGTACTACAACAGATCTGCCTCAAACTAACCAACAACTTCACTAGATCATCACAACAAAAACTCTCAACCATGTACATCAACCATACACATAAACACCTATACATCATACCATACTATGTGTCAACCATGAAATGTATCGCATATATCATATCAAGCATTAAACCTGTACTATACCATGTACGATAAGATATGTTGAACAAGTAATACCAAAAGTGTATCTCAACCAAGTACCATCAAGGGCCTCCAAGAAATGTATTAACCATGTGTCATATCATCCAAGATTCAATCCTCAAACATATACATAAATAACATACCTTTACTCATGAGAACTTGTAGAATGTTGACCTGGGGACTTGCTTCAGACTTCAGGGACCTGGTACTAACATCCACTCAAGTTTTTCATGAGTTTTTTTAAATGTACGCTACATTTTCATGTACATCCCATGTATGTACGCTACCTCTTATAATGTCATCCTGCGTATGTATGGTACCTTTTCACTGTCAGCCCACGTATGCCTCATAAACTAAGGTTTTTTCATTATTTCTGCAACTCCAAAACTTTTGTCGTCAATCCTCTTTCACTTCCTCAACATTGCACAACTTGATGTATCAATGTATACCTGTAATAAACCTTTCACAAAATAGATATTCAATGATATTCAATAGGTGCTAATAGGAGAGTCTTTCTCTCTTATTTATACTTCCATGTAGCTTCCTCAAGGGGTTACCTTCTAACCAACTCAACCCAACTTCCTTCTTTTTAGGGCTAACCCGCTTCTAACCACTTGTCCACTTACAACCACTTTATCCACAAATAGTAAGTTCTCCACATATAGTTGCAAATAAATGTATTATTTAATTAAGTTCTTTTGCAACCACTTTGACTTGTCCATAAATAATAAACTCGCCACTTCTTGTTGCAACCACATTATTATTTAAATAATTTCTCTTTGCAACCACTTTGATTACTTTGTTATTTAAATCATTTTTCTTTACTCACAACTTCTTGTTGCAACTAACTTTTCTATAATTGGTCAATTCATAACTTCTTTTCCCTTAACTAAAGTTTTGTTGCAACCACTTTATTATTTAATTTATTTCTTGGTCAACCACTTTGACTATTCAATCTTCTCATCACAACTACTTTATCATAATTACCAAACTCACAACTTCTTGTTGCAACTAATTTATTTTTTATTATTATCTTAATGCAACAACTATACCCGTGATTAAATCCTAGTTACCATCAATTTGACTAGTACACTTCTTCTAGGAGCTTCTAGAACAATTGACTTCTTTGACCTTCTAGGGGCTTCTAGATAACTCATGAGGGTTCTTCAACTTCACTAAGCCATATCTCCTCAACCGTGAGGAACTACGTGGCTTTCCACATATCACTGGAAATGGAATGACATGTAGTATCCATATAGAATAGTCTTACTTGCATATTCAATTATATTCATTCCCTTATACCTCAAACAAACTTGGGCCCCTTACCCATACCTTTGTGCTACAATAATTCACTACCGGACTTATCCAAGGGTTGACATCAATCACTAATGGTTGACATCAATCTACAATATCACTCTCCAAGGGTTGAAATCAATGACAACCAACAATCCAAACCAATTGTCCATCAATATAAGCCAATTGTTTGACAAATATGGTGCAAATCTTGTAGCCTATATATGAACAATTCACAAGGATGGCTTACAAGAGGAAAAAATGTTTGATATTGAGGCACTTGAAATGGAAATGGAATGTATTTTATCTTGTGAAGATAAAAAATGGTAGATGGAAAACAAATCCACTTGGATCTAGTAAGGTCACAAAAACACAAAGTTCTTCCATAGACAAGCCTATGGCTACAAAATAACAAAACACAATATGGAGAGAATATAATGAGAATGGGGATGAGTGAATTAAATTTTATGTCATTGCAAAAGAGGAAACCACTCTAAGAGTATATTCTCATAACTAAACATGACTAATATAATTTATATCCTAACCATCACTTGTTTCTTTAGATGGATACTCTCAAAGGGTTAAAATGCCCAAATTATGCAACATATGTGTAGTGAGGAACTAAAAGGGGTTTGTAAGCACTTACAATAAAATAAGGCCCAAAGTCCTAGCTATTAGACAATATAATTATATCTAAGCTTATGTAAACTAGATGAAGGTGATGTTTTTAAGGTCATTGAGGAGTCAAGATCGAAGGTAAAGGCATTGGGGAAATATTGAGGACTTTCAACACTATTTTTATATCAAATAGCCCCAAATTAGAAAACCCTACAAATTTGACCATTTTAGAACAATATTATTGTGTAAATGTGTTTATAAGAGTAAATTAAAAGTCATTACTTTAAGCCAATCCTCTCACAAGATACATCCTCAAAACAATTTGGCTTTCTAAAGTGAAAATTAATTCAAGATGCCATTTGAGAATAGTAAGAAACATGTAATGCTATAAACACCAGAAGGCATATATAAATGGTTAAACTAGAAATTTCAAAGGCATTGATAGTTGGTGAATTGGTTACATTTGAGACTCTTAGTGATGCACATCGATCTTGATATTTGTTTTATAAAATGGGTAGAGTGGTGCTTCATAACAATGAGTTGTGTAGTACTTACTAATGGAGATGCTTCTTCATTCTTAAATCTAACCAAAGGGATTCATAAGTGCTACCCAATTTCACCACTCCTATTCCTTTTAGTGGTTGAAATCTTGAGAAAATATATCAAATAGAAGAAGAAAGGCTAGTTAAAAGTTATAAAAGTGGCAGGGGACATGTGCAACAATCATATCCTTTTTGTGGACGATATGCCTCTTATTATTTGTGATGGATCAATTAGAGATTCAAGCGCTTATGAAAATATATTAAAACTCTTTTGTATGGCTACACATATATAAATCAACTCTCAAAATTCCTCGGGCTACTTCAAATTGGCTAACTATAGTCAAATCCATATGATGGTAAAATGTTTACATTATTATGTTTCCTTTTTTAAGTCAAATCTAAAGTAGTCAAGATTTGACCTGAAACCAAATGATTACCATTATATGGAATAGTGGTTATTTCATAGAATTGATATTGAATATCCCATCAATATGATTTTTTTTTCATCATTATGGGACATATTGGTATTGATAAAAGAAATTTTAAAGATCATTCTAGTATACTTGATGACTTTTACTTACCTATCCAAAAAATTTATTTCAAATATCCAAAAAAGATGTTTTATATTTTTTGTTCTAGAAAAATCAATGGAGGAATTTTCATTGTCAAGTGGAAGATTCTGTCAAAGACAATATACTTCGGAAGTTGGGGATTAACAAAAATAGCATTCTTCTCTAAGGTCCTTGATACTAAGGGTTCATGGAGGATTACCAACAAAAGGATCTTTGGAAAAACATTATAGTACATAATTACATATCCCCTTTGGATCCTAAAAAACTGGATCATACTCTCTATTGAGAGCCATACTGGTGAATCTACAATTTAGCATTCCATCATATGATATTTGATATTGTTGGTAACCACTTGACCTAGTTCATTTGTGATGGGAAAACATTTAGAATTTGGGTTGATTCTTTTATAGGAAGTGACCAAAGCTTCAAGGTTGTTGACAATTATGCTTCACAGAAAAAAAAAAAGTGTGTATTGGGAGAATTATTAGAACATGTACATTAATTGCAGGAGGCTACATGGGGGGACTTGAGAAGAGGATATTGTGTTACATGTGTGCATTCAAAAAAATGGTCATCCTTCACGCCACTCTTGACTAGTCAATGATTAAGCTATTAGATGGAAAGGATATTCTCATGTGGGTTACAAACCATAAAATGAAGTGCATTGTGAAAAGTGTATAATGTTTCCTTCTTATAGGAAGAGGTTGAGGGAAAAAAGTGGTGCCACATTGGAAGATAAAATCCGCACAAAAGTCAATAATATTCATCTGGTTAATTATTTCCAATAAAATCCTTACAAGGGATAACCTTCAAAAGTGTGGTTTGCAAGGACCATGGATAATATGTTTTTTGTGTAAGGAACATTTGGAATATATGGATCACATTTTTCTCAACTAACACTTCACAAAGAAGTTGTGGTTAATGATTTAAAAAGGATCACTAATGGAAAGGGTGGTTCTGAAGGGATGTCATTAGAATATGCACTACATTCATGGTTGTTGAATTAATCTATAGATAATAGTTTCTATTCTCACCCTGTATTTACTATATGATCCATTTGGACTAACAAGAATGATGTGGTCTTCCATGGTAGACTCAAAAAAAATCCTACATAACTCGTACAAAATTAAACATTCTTATTTATCTATGATTAAGACAACAATGAGAAATTCATCATGAGTGATCTCTCGCCTTATCATAGATCAAGGTCTTCCTCATAGATTCTCTGATGTCCAGTCTCTTGTATATCCTAGTAAGAATGGGGCTAGAGGTATCTTCTTCCTTAGTGAAAATCATCAAATAACTTTTCAGTTTGGTACTAAGTGGGGATAAAGGAATCATGTTGAGATTCATGTGACTTACATTTGTATTTCTTTAGTCAAGGATTTTGTGGTATATGGAAATTCAAACTTGGTTGTATCTTAGATGGAGGGAATCATCATGTTGAGATTCATGTGACTTACATTTGTATTTCTTTAGCTAAGGATTTTGTGGTATATGGAAATTCAAACTTGGTTGTATCTTAGATGGAGAGAATCCTTAATGAAAACAATATAAGTCTTTGGGAAACATCCTTAAGGCCATGACTTTAGCTCAATCTTTCAAATCCATTTTCTTCAACCACACATGGTAGAAGAATAGGAAGCTAAGATGAATTTTGATCTTGGTGAAATAATCTTAATGTTTGCTAAACATCATAGATCAAAGTCACTTGTCCTTGTATTTAGGACTATTTCTTAAACTCTTTGTTTATATTGTTTATATCTTAATCATTTTGAGTCTTTTACAGATCTTTGTTGGATCCATAATGGTATAGTTAGTTGTTTAATAGTAGATGACCTTATATCTGGTCTCTTTTAACATTGATAAAGGAAATTTACTCAAGCACTTTAACTTTAAAAATGAATCTTTGAGTATAAAAATATATTTCCATTAGAACAAGGTGGTTACTTGATTATCGATGATCCACATATCATTGAATTCATGTACTTGCTTATGAGGAAAAGTTCTATATATACTACTTTTATACCTCAATAAAATAGATATATAACTTGTCTCAAGCAAGCAATCAATCAATCTATATATATATAACACCTCAACAAGAAAACATATATTAGATAACATAAGAAGAAACACATATATCACTTATATTAATGGAAGAAACGATATTATAGAACTTCTTACAAATGCAAATATTATAGTTTATGATTCCAACTCTGAATGCACAAATGAGCTTTATTGGAGGGCATTTATAGTTGGAAGTGGGATATAGAGCCATTAGATCAAATGACAAGTGGAGGGCTCAAATCAATTCAATTTTTTTAAATGAAAAAGAACCCCATACAGACCTCGGGCATAGCTAAAAGTAAATAAAAAAAAGTGTATTACTATACATAGTGGAGAATCTACTTTGTGGAAATTTCTATGGATGTTGACATATATATATATATGACACACCTCAAACATATATTCATAAGAATAAACACATATATCACTAATGGGAGAAACGATGTTACAGAACTTCAAAATGCAAATATTATAGTTTATGATTCCAACTCTTAATGCACAAATGAGCTTTATTGAAGTGGGATATATCGCTGGAAGTGGGATCTAGAGCCATTAGATCAAATGACAAGCGGAGGGATCAAATCAATTCACTTTTTTAAAGTGAAAAAGAACCCCAAACAGAACTCGGGCATAGCCAAAAGTAAATAGAAAACGTTTACTACTATACATAGTGGAGAATATACTTTGTGGAAATTTCTCTAGATGTTGTTGACAAGCTTGGACAACTAGCTAATTAGTATTGTTCCCAACATGCTTTTGCACAAAGTATGGCCTGAAAAGTGGAGAATCCTATCTTGTATGGCTTCAATATGTTCAGCATCATCATTAGTATCGGTGGAGTCTTCACTATTCCAGTAGTTTTTTCCACGAAGGTATGGGATATTATTGTCAAGTCTTATATAGTAAACCACTAAAGAATCAAAAGTTGGTGCTAGGTTTATAATGTAACGTTTTTTCATTTTAATCAAGGAACATTACATATTGTTATCAAAGTTTTTTGGTTGAACATTGGACTTGTATGGGTCAAGAACCAGTGTGAATTTGGTAAAACAATTGTTATGGATTTTGTTTTGTGACAGATTTGGGGAAATTATGAAACTGGAGTGAAATCCTCAGATTTCTTAGAAAAATTCCAATTAATTTATCCTTAGAACCATTGAAGAAATGAACAATTGGCTTCAATCTGCAAGTCACGGGGTTAAAAACTGGATTGGGAAGTTGAATTCCATGTTTTCATGGCAACTGTGAAGTGAGAATATCGACGGCTAGGATTCGATTTTGCAATTGGTGAAGTTAGAAAATCGATGGTCAAGTTTCATTTTCGGCAATTTGGAAAATGAAACAGATCGACCGTCGAGATTCATTTTTAGCAGTTTGGAAAGTGGAGCAAATCAATGGTTGAGATTCGTCGGTAGAGTTGGACGAAGTATGGTGAATCAACGATCGTGATAATTTTAACTGAGATATCAACAGAATCATCCTAATTTCATTGAAAAATTGCTAAGTATAGCATTTCAATGAAATTCATGGGAAAAATTGGTTTTCCAAGAGAAATAGTCAATCGGGTTGCCATATTAGCATCCACATGTCATACCACGTTAGCATAGTTTCCATGGCATCCAAGAGATGGCCGATGATTGATCGTTGATGATCAAGGTTCGGGGGAATTTGTAAGCAAGTTGGTTGCCAGGTAAATTTGTCGATGGTCGATCGTCGATGAGTTGGGTCTGGCGAGATTTGTGGGAAAAATTGGTTTTCCAAAAGAGATGGTTGATGGTCGATGATCGGGGTTTAGGGAAATCAGTGAGCAAGTTTAGTTGTGAAGTAAAATTGTCAATCGTCGATATCCAATGAAGCTCGGATCAATGGTCCATATTGATTCAACTTAGGCGAGCAACAGTGGAGATTCATCTGCGGGCCTAGAGAAGGTTTACCAGATCAACAGCGAAGATTACTCATGATTTTGAGATCAACAGATCATATTAAAATATTGTTATAACAGTAAAACATTCAACTTTCAATGAAATTTTAATATTTTAGAAGGTCGTCAATTTACAGGGGCATTTTGAGGCCCTAAATGGTGTTTTTAGTTAGTCAAAGTCACAAGAACTGGGTGTACATTTGGTCATCATAGAACTATTTTTTTTAGGTGTACAATTTGTATATTCAGTCTTTGTATCTTAATTAAAATAACTCAGAGAGAGATTTCTAACAAGCTATTTCGGGCACAAAACAGATCTCGTATAAGAAAGTTACTGCTGAAACAGTTAAGGGTATAATTTTGGCACCAGTTTACTTTTAGAGGGAATAACTCCTTGCTCAAAAAAAATTTGGGGCACATGAGTAATCCATGGAAATATTATGAACCATATAAGTCAGCCATGAAACTAGATGTGGAATATGGGTACGTAAAAATGCGCAGGAAGAGAAAGAAGACACATGTAGCATAAAGGGATAAAATAGGAAAATGATATAAACTTCATCGAACCATAACTTTCAGCTCGGAGCTCATATTTGAGAAAACAAATAGTCAATGGAAAGGTATTGAAGAGTAGAATTCATCTATAAACCCATATTTTGAATTGAGAACTAATATTTTCTCATAAAGTAATAAACTAAATTCTGTAATAGTAAAAATAGAGCAATGAGTGGAAATTGCAACTTGAGAAGGATGTAACTTTTTGCTCAGAACTCAGAATGAGGCATGAGTACAGCCATTCGAGAGATGTTTTATATATGAATGTCTCTAAGGAATTATATTTTGAATTAGTGCATTTTGTTCTTCATTAATTGAGATGAATAATAACTTGTATTGTAAATAATGAAATTTTTTATAGTATGCATGTGCTAACAATAATTATTACATGCACATTTCTTGTATAATTAGAGGTGCAAGAAAATAATTTTGGTTCTTGTATGAGAACTAAAGTTATGCAAGATACTCAGGGATCTTACAACCATGAGGACTGTTATCGCTAGAGATGTTCCAAGACTACAATTATAATTATTCCTAGCACATCTTGATTGTTTTTGTGGATTGGAATGTTGGTGAATCAAGTAGACTAGATTGAGAAAGATGAAAAGGAAGGGAATTGGATTAAGAACAGTTATAGATCAATGATCAAGGCCATTGGGCATGGAGTCTCCTAACATATTTCATGGATCAAAGGAAATTAAACCAGTTATCAAACAAGAGGTTGATATTAGCATGGATAAATATAGGAATAAGGAAAACAACTACGGAAGACACGGACATCACTATCATATCAGACTTGTATAATCCATAAGACTAAATATTCAATAAACAAAAATTCTTTATGAGAATGAATACTAGATATATGAATAAAATCTACAGAAATAGAGCAAGTACACTAAAGCATAATGCACGGGAATTCCGTAGTGCATAAGTTCTATTCAAATAGGAGGGAAAAAATAATATGAAAACGTGATACAAAGTACAGACTGATAAGAAAGGTCAGCATAGATCTCTGATATTGAAATACAGAAAGGAAAAGTTTCCCCCGTGCTTACAATTGAGAACACACAGTCTTTCCAGAATCATATTCTCACCTCCTCTTCCCAAAGGAAGATTCCCCTCCCTCTCTCTTTTGATTCTCCATTAATAGATAGGGAGTACATACAAAATTAGATCTTATATCCACAAAAAATAGGTTCATTTATGACTATACATCAATATCCCAAGGTTTCAGATAACAACCATGAACTATATATGAAAAATTGCATCGAAATATGGAAATATGGGCTAATAACAATAAACCTAAATTCTAGGTCAAGATCCTCTATTATAGATCACATAATTGACTTCTGAAAAGTAGTCTTTGATCCACAATTGGATGTGATCCAAACTAAAAAATTTAGAGAAAAATATGTAAAGGAGGTAGTCTCATAATCTTCATCTTGATTTGGTCTTCACAATCCATGATCTTCAAACCTAGCATAAAACAGACTTTCAAATTTTTATGTAGTGTGTTTAACAGTTTCCAAAACAGGGGCGCTACAGAAAGCACGGATTTATGTAGTGCACATTTCTATAGTGCAGGTCAAAACCTTTACACAACTTATTATTTTACCAAAAGTATTGAAGCCTAGTAAATCTGCATTTATGCCCAAAACTCCATACTTTCTTCAACCTTGAACGGAAGTTTGGTATTTATGCTTCTCCTGAAGCAATTTAATCTTGAGAACTCTCCCAGTCCAATATAGTTTCTTATTTTTCTTCATTAACCTTATAATGCTCATGCAACTCCCTATCTCGATCATGATTAATAATGGAATCAACAATCAATACCTCTCTAGCTAGTTCTGGAGAAAAAACTTCTTCATGCTTTGTTTGACATCCAGATTTTTCATTACATTCATGAAACTTCGTTTCATAATTGTCATAAATAGGATGAATACTATACAATCCCATATGTGATGATGTAGTAATATGTTGCAAATCATCTTCATATTCATCATATATAGGTTGATTTTCATAAAAGTTTGGAGTAGTAATTTCATCATAGCCATCAATATTAGAAACATTTGAGATGATGTCAAAAGAATTTACAGTCTGGTTGTCATCGACTCTATCTTCAACATTATACTACAAATCTTCCTCTTAGATAGAAGAATTGGAAAAAGATTCATGTGAATCTTCCTCCATTCCTTCGTGAGTATCATCTCTTTCATCCTCATAATCAGATGCAAAACCTTTTGCATGTTGAATGTATGTTTCAAATTCCTCACAACAATTTTCAAAAAGAGACAACTAGGAAACATCTTCTACAATGTTTATTAATGTTTCATGAAACTCTTTCAAGGAATATATACTAGAGGAGGGAAGAGCTCGATACCATTGTCGTGCATCACCTTCTAATGAGTACATGAACATTTTCATTAATACATCTTCGTAGTGAAGATCCAGTTGATTCGTGCATTGATGAAACTTGATGAGATGATGTGCAGGACAATATTCATCCTTTCCTCTTAATCTAGAAAGGCAATCTCCCCATTCATCCACAGTAGGAACTATTATAGCACAAGCTGTACGTTGGGAAAATCTCAATCCAACCACAAAATAATGTGCTAAAACTTGGGAATCATACACCCAATGTCACCTCGATGTAGGTCTCACACTTCAAGGGTGACTACATCACTCTAGAGAGGCGATCTCGATGACCCTAGGGGGAATGAGATGGGGATGGATGGATATGGAAGTGGAGCTCCTAGAGGTCAAATCTAAATGGATTGAAATGTGGGAATATGTGTCTTGTAAGTCAATTTATTTTTTCCCCAAAGGTATAGAACTTCTCTAGATGATTATACCTGCCCGAGACACAAGAAAATTCAACTTGCAATTATATATGTTAGTATGGATCAGCAAGTTATGCTTTTTGTCCTTAATTTTCAGCAATAGATGACAGTTTACATCAGCAAGTAAGACATTCAAATCAGCATGTAAAGCATAAAATCAATCAACAATATTATCAATGAGTATGGCAACCAATTATGTCTGAAAAATGGCACTTTGAGGCTAAACAAAGCAAGTTGTTGTAACGTGTATTTTCTGCAGAAAATTGCAGCCTTATGGTTGTAGCATTCATTCAATTTTATCAACAAATTACACCATCAAAAGATGCCAACAAGTATCCCAAAAGATGCACCCTAGTTAGTAGAGTAAATGAGCAAAATTTAGGAGCTAGTATAGGGTTAGTTTAGGAGTTATGGTTAGTAGTTTATCTAGGTTAGATCAGCCCTTATGGTTGTAGGTTAAAGTTTGTAACAAAAATTTAAGTAGTGGGAAAGAGGGGACGCCCTAGTAGTGGAATAATCATCTCAATGTGGAAAACCAACTCACAGCAAGAGATCTTTCAAAAGACAAAAAAATCATGTTTCCCAAGGCAATGATTTGATATGTTGAATGCAAAAAAAGACGACTAGTGATTTTACTATTGGGTTAATTGAGTCAAATAAATGAACTAGAGATGATACTTCCTTAGGGGTGTAAATCCTCTTACTTCCCAAGGAAATTACATCTAGTTAGGGTTTGAGAATGAGAGGTGTAAATCCTCTTACTTCCTCAAACAAACCCTTGCAACACCAATGGACTTGAAGTAATAAATGATAGAGACTGGAGTGGAGGTGCAAATACTCCTACTTCCCACTTAGTTCCTATAACAACAATCCTTGACATGAAAAAAAATGATAGCATAAGAGTAAAATACCATACCAAAATCAAGAAATATGCTAAGATAATCCACCACAAAAGCTAGAAAGCATTCCTCCAAGGCTAGCGCCTCGCTCCTCCATCAACCATTCACAAGAGATATCCATAAACAAGTGCACAAGAGACAAATATAGCCAAGTGTAGCAAAAATTTCGGATCCAAGTCCTCTCACAAGAGACAAAGTTATGTCCAAATGAGATCTTATGATCTCTTATTTATACAAAATGTCACCAAGGTGACCTGTCCACATATTAAGGGGTAAACCACAAGACTAGGGGTCAACTACCCTAATTTCCCGGGCCTTTAACAAAGTAATATTAACAATTCATTTAAACTTCACTTTTGCACATAATAAAACCCTAATTTTAGTAGGACATCGCCCCTTTAGGGGACGTTTTGGAATTTGGAGGAGGTTGTTGGTGATGGAGAAGAGTAAAGAGGCTTCCCAAAGCCACATGTCAAGCATCCAACAACTTTCGTCATGATGAAGGCTCAATCCCCTTCAAAACGTCCAAGTGCCAATGTATGTCACCTCACCACCAAGCCCTAACCCCCCTAGATGATGCCATGCTAAAAAAGGAGACATTTTTCCTCTTCTAGAAAAAATGTTTGTCATGTGGGGTCTAGGATACATTGTCTAATTCATCTTCAAGGCCTTTCAATTTTGGTTTTCCTCATTCGGAATGTGGGCCCTTGGCATCCACCTGTGGGCTCCAAGCCCCATGGAATCCCAAGCTAGGCTTGTTCTTCCAAGATTGTCCACCGGCTAGGTCCTGCAAAGACAAACAAGCACGCCCTCCAAGGATCTCAAGTTATAACATCATGATAATTGAATCCAATCAATAAATGATACACCTAAGCATGTGCATCAAAGATCACTATATCAAACAATAAATTGCTCAAAGACACTATGTGACTTGTCAAGCTTGAATATGGGAGGGTTTATGAGGTGTCCTATTGGGTAGATCTTGCCCTAGGTCAAGGAGAGTTTCTGGGATATCCCTCTCCAAACCATGTAAAGTGGTTGAGTTGGTTGGGGTCAAGACTCAATGGGCATAAGGCTCATGACATACAAGGTGTCTTAGTGTCTCATTCATGGGAGCCTTTGTAGAGGGTGTGTGGTACCTTCATCTGCAATGCACTTTTTCCAAGCCCATTAATTTCCATTATTTTATTCTTTCATAATTTTAAGGAGAGATTAAAGGTCACTTCCCTAGCATGGTGACCAGATAATGGCAATGTCACCCACAAACACCCAGTGGAAATGAGAAGTTTGGCTCGTGATGAGACCCCCTTTCTCTCAGCCATGCAACTGAGAGTCATTACCCTGGCTTGGTGACTAGATGATGGCAATGTCATACCACTAGATATTCATGGACATGATAGGTTGGATCGTGATGAGACCTCATATCCTTCAACTAACCTTTTAAGCATTCTTTATTATATTGTGGGTCCCCTTTACTCAAATATAAGTGTTTCACTGCTTTCTTGGGTGATCCCTGGGCGAAGAATATGGAAGGTTCATACAAGGATTTTATATTTTACCCAACATCAATCCCTCTAGGCCTTCATCCCCTTCTTCCCATAGAATGAGGGACAACCCCTTCTTGGGTCAATACACTCTAAAATCCCAAGAGATAAGGAAATGGAGGGGAATAATGATGTAAAGTGGTAAGTATGGTTGGGAATGGTACGATGGATCTTTAAGGGAGTTCCTAGTATAAAACCCATCCCTAAGGAAGACCACTTACTAGGGATCAATTTCAACCACCAAGGTGAAGCAGGGAAAAAGGCATAATTTCCAAGCGCATATCATTAAATCTAGAAAATTATAAGATACAACATACTCAATTGTTTTAAATATTGAAATGATGTTCACCATAATACTGACTTGTACCTCATGGAACAAGGCCCACTGCCTTTTGGAAGCCAGCTGATGTTTGGATGCCATCTGGAAATCTGTGACGATCTGTGGTGGTGAGAGGGGGTTCCAATTGTGAAAAAAGGTATTGTTGGTCATTTTTGGCACAGGGACAGACCCAGGGTTCAATGCTTCAACAGCGCACCAACAAAACCCTAACTATCGGCCTTTTCAAAAACACCTGTGAAGCAGATGAAGTCTCACCCAAGGTAGAGGCAGGGGGGTTGCAAGACTCAAGTGTCTACAACCTAGTCGGGACACCGATCTATGATCACAATACTTAACAGAGCACTTATAAATTAACATTCATTATTCTTTAACCCTTATTTACATCGCAGGTTAAACCCTAATCACAGAACAGCACAGTATTAATCAATATCTAAGAACATCTAACCATTCAGCACATAGCATCAAAGTTGATCTAGCATTCATTCACATCGTAAAGCACTAAGAATTCATAGATCTATCTATCATAACAGTGCACTAAGAAAATACAAGTACAATATAGCACAAAGCACAATAACACAGGATATACTTGGTTCACCCCAGTGTGGGGATACATCCACCAACTCTTCTTATTCTTTATTAGCTTCTTCCAATATGCTTACATGCACCAAGCCACAGATCTAGCTCCACAGGAGATCTGCACACAGCTTGCCAGATCCTCCTTCCCCGAGTTTGGTCAAAGCACAGAGCCTTACACATTCTTTGCACAAAGCACTTATAAAACACTTGCACTTAGCTCTGCAAGCCTTAACACATATTCTTGCACATAGTTGATATTAGCACTAAGCCACTGGCCTTACTAGGTCTTACAATCACATAGATTGAACTCTAGCACTTAGCACCCACTACCCACATCACCTAGATACTTATTTATACATTACAAAAAGGGCCTAAACATGGATAAGACCTGTTATCCCTGTTTTCTAGGGATAACTAGGATATCATGTCTCGAGGCCCACAGGTCCTAGACATGGAGTACTGAGAGGAGGATTGACCCAAGAATGGCCCTGGAAGGCCCATCCTTCTTTTCTTCACTGGATTTGTCCTGTCATCAGCAACATCATCCATCACCATCAGCTTGGACTTGCATCAGAGAAGATTCTTGCTCCATGAGGTAATTGGTCCAGATATCATGGTATGTGTCATGTTTGATCATTATAACTTTCTTATATATGCATCAGGTTCCCTACATTTCTGACGACTGCTTGGATATTACACTAACCCACTTGACCATTGTTGGGGGGATTAATGGGATGCCCTAGCAAGCTGATATCCATGGGTTATGGTTAGCCACCAGGGGGGGTTTGAAGATCCATCGTCCACTCCCACCATACTATCACTTTACATCTTATCTCCCATATATCCATCCCATTCCCCTAGTCTGGCTATTAGGATGACCTTTGAGGGTTACACTTTGTCCTGTGGGAAGAAGGGGCTAAAGGCCCAGGGGGTAAAAGCAGCTGGTAAAAGATAAAATCCATAGGAAATAAAACCTAGAGATGCTTCACCCAGGGATCCCCGAGAAGGAAATAAAAGGCCTCTCGATAAGAAACAAAAGGGACCCAAAGAAAAATAATAAAACAAGACCTAACCAAGAGGATGGGAGGTCTCATCACGAGCCGGTCCATTATGTTCATAGGTATCTAGCAGTATGACATTGCCATTATCTGGTCACCACGCCAGGGCAATGACCTTTGGTTGCATGGCCAAGGAAAAGGGGGTCTCTTCACGAGCCATCCTTATCATTTCTACGAAAATACTAGTGGGTAACACTGTCAGCTCTGGTCACCACACCAAGGCAGTGTCCTCTGGTCAGACCTTGAAGCAAAAAGAGAGAAAAAGAAATAAATAAAGAATATAGGCAATAAAGGGGCTTGGAAAAAGTGCATCCACGACGGGTACAGCTCACCTCCTACAAAGGCACCCACGGACAATACCTACCCCTGGTCTTCACTATGACTGGACATTCCTTAGACCATATCACTTTATGTACATGGCTTGAATGATCTTCTGTGGAAACTTTCATTTTCTTATGGATACTGGCCCAATAGGTTATTCTGTCTATTTCTTCAACTTTGTATAGTAGATCAGTGTAATGTCTTTGAGCTATTAGAGGATATGTTAGTGGTTTTATGCATGTACTTGATAAATTTAATGATGAAACATGATTGACATTGTTATGATCCCGAGGACTGAGGAGCCCATGGAGGGTAAAGTTTTTAATGTGCAGGACCATACCCAACGGACAAGTACCAGTGGACCGGTACACATGGGGATATGATTAGCTTGGACCTCCATGGGGATGAAGAGCCCATCAGATGGTTGTTGGGATGGCAGAGATAGGAAAACGTTATGATGAGCCATTGCACGAGAAGAAAGAAGGACGTTCCAGCCAGGACACTTTGGCAGAGCCCGGCCTAGGGGGGATCACCTACTTCAGATGGAATGTTTTCCCCTTGATGGATAGGACATCACCCAGGAAGAGCAAGATGTTATTCTAAGCGTGTGGCAGTGTGATGAGGTTGTTTGGCACGTGTGGCAGCTTGGAGGAGCCCTAGAAGGACCAACGCCTGGCTTCTAGATGTTGGAAATGCCCAAAAAGGGCCAACGTCAACCTCAGAAGGGCATGACGTCCCACTTTTTCTCATATTATGACATTTTTCTAGAAGTTAATGTAAAAACAGTGTAAATTTTGTAGTCGGCCTTGTTGGTTGTTTTAATGACCTAAATTTTAATTGAAAGGTCATGGATTGGTATAAATAGAGGACGTTTCTCCTCATTTTGAACATAAAATAACTCACTCTCTTGTGAGAGACTATCTTTTATCCTTTTGCTTGGTATTTTTGGTGTTGGAAGTGAGGCGCAACTCTTCTTGGAGGATTTCTCTTGGCATTTATGGTGTTTCTCTCATGGAAGGTTTACAACTAGGGTTTGATTATGCATTCTTCATTATATGTAAGTGAATTTTTCATGCAAAACTTCTTAAGTGAATGGTTGTAGGCTTAATTTCTTACATTTTCTATTATATTGTTGAATCTTGAAGCCCTAGGTAGTAAGCACACTAGTAGATCATTGCTATATGTCCCCATGCTTGAGAAATTGTTTTAGCCATTGATAAAGGAAGATATATCCTAGTCGTTGCTACACTTATCTCCCTTTTTCTGAGTTAGCATTTAAGTTATAGGTTGAAGAGAGGAGACATCCTAGGCCTAGTTAAATCTACACCTAGGGTTTTAACCTTTTAGGGTTTGAAAATCCTTGCTCCTGCAACACTTTTCTCCCTTAGATCTGTACTTTGAAGCTAGCCATTTTTCCAAGTGTGTTTAGAGAAAGAGGAAGGAGCATGAGGCCTTGCTTAAGCAACACTGGAATGAGCCTCCTTCCCTTAGGGTTTTGATTCTAGGGCCCTACCATTGCAGCACCATAGAACCCTACCCTCCAGTCTTTAAATTTTAAATCCTCCTGAGATCTTTTGCCCTTACTTTGAC
>ML817817.1:66907-83812 GCA_009831015.1 Picea engelmannii | reverse complement strand
GTACCAATATAACCAACAAAAGTCCTCTATCAATACATCACACAATCCATGATCCAAATACAATAAAACCTTACATCAAACCATGTGCCAAAACCTCATTTTTATGTAGCCTCAAGTGTGTATCAATCATATATCAATACCACTAACAAAATCCTCTCACAATTTACCATAAGATATACCAATAACACTCACACATGTACCAGCCATGTACTACAACAGATCTGCCTCAAACTAACCAACAACTTCACTAGATCATCACAACAAAAACTCTCAACCATGTACATCAACCATACACATAAACACCTATACATCATACCATACTATGTGTCAACCATGAAATGTATCGCATATATCATATCAAGCATTAAACCTGTACTATACCATGTACGATAAGATATGTTGAACAAGTAATACCAAAAGTGTATCTCAACCAAGTACCATCAAGGGCCTCCAAGAAATGTATTAACCATGTGTCATATCATCCAAGATTCAATCCTCAAACATATACATAAATAACATACCTTTACTCATGAGAACTTGTAGAATGTTGACCTGGGGACTTGCTTCAGACTTCAGGGACCTGGTACTAACATCCACTCAAGTTTTTCATGAGTTTTTTTAAATGTACGCTACATTTTCATGTACATCCCATGTATGTACGCTACCTCTTATAATGTCATCCTGCGTATGTATGGTACCTTTTCACTGTCAGCCCACGTATGCCTCATAAACTAAGGTTTTTTCATTATTTCTGCAACTCCAAAACTTTTGTCGTCAATCCTCTTTCACTTCCTCAACATTGCACAACTTGATGTATCAATGTATACCTGTAATAAACCTTTCACAAAATAGATATTCAATGATATTCAATAGGTGCTAATAGGAGAGTCTTTCTCTCTTATTTATACTTCCATGTAGCTTCCTCAAGGGGTTACCTTCTAACCAACTCAACCCAACTTCCTTCTTTTTAGGGCTAACCCGCTTCTAACCACTTGTCCACTTACAACCACTTTATCCACAAATAGTAAGTTCTCCACATATAGTTGCAAATAAATGTATTATTTAATTAAGTTCTTTTGCAACCACTTTGACTTGTCCATAAATAATAAACTCGCCACTTCTTGTTGCAACCACATTATTATTTAAATAATTTCTCTTTGCAACCACTTTGATTACTTTGTTATTTAAATCATTTTTCTTTACTCACAACTTCTTGTTGCAACTAACTTTTCTATAATTGGTCAATTCATAACTTCTTTTCCCTTAACTAAAGTTTTGTTGCAACCACTTTATTATTTAATTTATTTCTTGGTCAACCACTTTGACTATTCAATCTTCTCATCACAACTACTTTATCATAATTACCAAACTCACAACTTCTTGTTGCAACTAATTTATTTTTTATTATTATCTTAATGCAACAACTATACCCGTGATTAAATCCTAGTTACCATCAATTTGACTAGTACACTTCTTCTAGGAGCTTCTAGAACAATTGACTTCTTTGACCTTCTAGGGGCTTCTAGATAACTCATGAGGGTTCTTCAACTTCACTAAGCCATATCTCCTCAACCGTGAGGAACTACGTGGCTTTCCACATATCACTGGAAATGGAATGACATGTAGTATCCATATAGAATAGTCTTACTTGCATATTCAATTATATTCATTCCCTTATACCTCAAACAAACTTGGGCCCCTTACCCATACCTTTGTGCTACAATAATTCACTACCGGACTTATCCAAGGGTTGACATCAATCACTAATGGTTGACATCAATCTACAATATCACTCTCCAAGGGTTGAAATCAATGACAACCAACAATCCAAACCAATTGTCCATCAATATAAGCCAATTGTTTGACAAATATGGTGCAAATCTTGTAGCCTATATATGAACAATTCACAAGGATGGCTTACAAGAGGAAAAAATGTTTGATATTGAGGCACTTGAAATGGAAATGGAATGTATTTTATCTTGTGAAGATAAAAAATGGTAGATGGAAAACAAATCCACTTGGATCTAGTAAGGTCACAAAAACACAAAGTTCTTCCATAGACAAGCCTATGGCTACAAAATAACAAAACACAATATGGAGAGAATATAATGAGAATGGGGATGAGTGAATTAAATTTTATGTCATTGCAAAAGAGGAAACCACTCTAAGAGTATATTCTCATAACTAAACATGACTAATATAATTTATATCCTAACCATCACTTGTTTCTTTAGATGGATACTCTCAAAGGGTTAAAATGCCCAAATTATGCAACATATGTGTAGTGAGGAACTAAAAGGGGTTTGTAAGCACTTACAATAAAATAAGGCCCAAAGTCCTAGCTATTAGACAATATAATTATATCTAAGCTTATGTAAACTAGATGAAGGTGATGTTTTTAAGGTCATTGAGGAGTCAAGATCGAAGGTAAAGGCATTGGGGAAATATTGAGGACTTTCAACACTATTTTTATATCAAATAGCCCCAAATTAGAAAACCCTACAAATTTGACCATTTTAGAACAATATTATTGTGTAAATGTGTTTATAAGAGTAAATTAAAAGTCATTACTTTAAGCCAATCCTCTCACAAGATACATCCTCAAAACAATTTGGCTTTCTAAAGTGAAAATTAATTCAAGATGCCATTTGAGAATAGTAAGAAACATGTAATGCTATAAACACCAGAAGGCATATATAAATGGTTAAACTAGAAATTTCAAAGGCATTGATAGTTGGTGAATTGGTTACATTTGAGACTCTTAGTGATGCACATCGATCTTGATATTTGTTTTATAAAATGGGTAGAGTGGTGCTTCATAACAATGAGTTGTGTAGTACTTACTAATGGAGATGCTTCTTCATTCTTAAATCTAACCAAAGGGATTCATAAGTGCTACCCAATTTCACCACTCCTATTCCTTTTAGTGGTTGAAATCTTGAGAAAATATATCAAATAGAAGAAGAAAGGCTAGTTAAAAGTTATAAAAGTGGCAGGGGACATGTGCAACAATCATATCCTTTTTGTGGACGATATGCCTCTTATTATTTGTGATGGATCAATTAGAGATTCAAGCGCTTATGAAAATATATTAAAACTCTTTTGTATGGCTACACATATATAAATCAACTCTCAAAATTCCTCGGGCTACTTCAAATTGGCTAACTATAGTCAAATCCATATGATGGTAAAATGTTTACATTATTATGTTTCCTTTTTTAAGTCAAATCTAAAGTAGTCAAGATTTGACCTGAAACCAAATGATTACCATTATATGGAATAGTGGTTATTTCATAGAATTGATATTGAATATCCCATCAATATGATTTTTTTTTCATCATTATGGGACATATTGGTATTGATAAAAGAAATTTTAAAGATCATTCTAGTATACTTGATGACTTTTACTTACCTATCCAAAAAATTTATTTCAAATATCCAAAAAAGATGTTTTATATTTTTTGTTCTAGAAAAATCAATGGAGGAATTTTCATTGTCAAGTGGAAGATTCTGTCAAAGACAATATACTTCGGAAGTTGGGGATTAACAAAAATAGCATTCTTCTCTAAGGTCCTTGATACTAAGGGTTCATGGAGGATTACCAACAAAAGGATCTTTGGAAAAACATTATAGTACATAATTACATATCCCCTTTGGATCCTAAAAAACTGGATCATACTCTCTATTGAGAGCCATACTGGTGAATCTACAATTTAGCATTCCATCATATGATATTTGATATTGTTGGTAACCACTTGACCTAGTTCATTTGTGATGGGAAAACATTTAGAATTTGGGTTGATTCTTTTATAGGAAGTGACCAAAGCTTCAAGGTTGTTGACAATTATGCTTCACAGAAAAAAAAAAAGTGTGTATTGGGAGAATTATTAGAACATGTACATTAATTGCAGGAGGCTACATGGGGGGACTTGAGAAGAGGATATTGTGTTACATGTGTGCATTCAAAAAAATGGTCATCCTTCACGCCACTCTTGACTAGTCAATGATTAAGCTATTAGATGGAAAGGATATTCTCATGTGGGTTACAAACCATAAAATGAAGTGCATTGTGAAAAGTGTATAATGTTTCCTTCTTATAGGAAGAGGTTGAGGGAAAAAAGTGGTGCCACATTGGAAGATAAAATCCGCACAAAAGTCAATAATATTCATCTGGTTAATTATTTCCAATAAAATCCTTACAAGGGATAACCTTCAAAAGTGTGGTTTGCAAGGACCATGGATAATATGTTTTTTGTGTAAGGAACATTTGGAATATATGGATCACATTTTTCTCAACTAACACTTCACAAAGAAGTTGTGGTTAATGATTTAAAAAGGATCACTAATGGAAAGGGTGGTTCTGAAGGGATGTCATTAGAATATGCACTACATTCATGGTTGTTGAATTAATCTATAGATAATAGTTTCTATTCTCACCCTGTATTTACTATATGATCCATTTGGACTAACAAGAATGATGTGGTCTTCCATGGTAGACTCAAAAAAAATCCTACATAACTCGTACAAAATTAAACATTCTTATTTATCTATGATTAAGACAACAATGAGAAATTCATCATGAGTGATCTCTCGCCTTATCATAGATCAAGGTCTTCCTCATAGATTCTCTGATGTCCAGTCTCTTGTATATCCTAGTAAGAATGGGGCTAGAGGTATCTTCTTCCTTAGTGAAAATCATCAAATAACTTTTCAGTTTGGTACTAAGTGGGGATAAAGGAATCATGTTGAGATTCATGTGACTTACATTTGTATTTCTTTAGTCAAGGATTTTGTGGTATATGGAAATTCAAACTTGGTTGTATCTTAGATGGAGGGAATCATCATGTTGAGATTCATGTGACTTACATTTGTATTTCTTTAGCTAAGGATTTTGTGGTATATGGAAATTCAAACTTGGTTGTATCTTAGATGGAGAGAATCCTTAATGAAAACAATATAAGTCTTTGGGAAACATCCTTAAGGCCATGACTTTAGCTCAATCTTTCAAATCCATTTTCTTCAACCACACATGGTAGAAGAATAGGAAGCTAAGATGAATTTTGATCTTGGTGAAATAATCTTAATGTTTGCTAAACATCATAGATCAAAGTCACTTGTCCTTGTATTTAGGACTATTTCTTAAACTCTTTGTTTATATTGTTTATATCTTAATCATTTTGAGTCTTTTACAGATCTTTGTTGGATCCATAATGGTATAGTTAGTTGTTTAATAGTAGATGACCTTATATCTGGTCTCTTTTAACATTGATAAAGGAAATTTACTCAAGCACTTTAACTTTAAAAATGAATCTTTGAGTATAAAAATATATTTCCATTAGAACAAGGTGGTTACTTGATTATCGATGATCCACATATCATTGAATTCATGTACTTGCTTATGAGGAAAAGTTCTATATATACTACTTTTATACCTCAATAAAATAGATATATAACTTGTCTCAAGCAAGCAATCAATCAATCTATATATATATAACACCTCAACAAGAAAACATATATTAGATAACATAAGAAGAAACACATATATCACTTATATTAATGGAAGAAACGATATTATAGAACTTCTTACAAATGCAAATATTATAGTTTATGATTCCAACTCTGAATGCACAAATGAGCTTTATTGGAGGGCATTTATAGTTGGAAGTGGGATATAGAGCCATTAGATCAAATGACAAGTGGAGGGCTCAAATCAATTCAATTTTTTTAAATGAAAAAGAACCCCATACAGACCTCGGGCATAGCTAAAAGTAAATAAAAAAAAGTGTATTACTATACATAGTGGAGAATCTACTTTGTGGAAATTTCTATGGATGTTGACATATATATATATATGACACACCTCAAACATATATTCATAAGAATAAACACATATATCACTAATGGGAGAAACGATGTTACAGAACTTCAAAATGCAAATATTATAGTTTATGATTCCAACTCTTAATGCACAAATGAGCTTTATTGAAGTGGGATATATCGCTGGAAGTGGGATCTAGAGCCATTAGATCAAATGACAAGCGGAGGGATCAAATCAATTCACTTTTTTAAAGTGAAAAAGAACCCCAAACAGAACTCGGGCATAGCCAAAAGTAAATAGAAAACGTTTACTACTATACATAGTGGAGAATATACTTTGTGGAAATTTCTCTAGATGTTGTTGACAAGCTTGGACAACTAGCTAATTAGTATTGTTCCCAACATGCTTTTGCACAAAGTATGGCCTGAAAAGTGGAGAATCCTATCTTGTATGGCTTCAATATGTTCAGCATCATCATTAGTATCGGTGGAGTCTTCACTATTCCAGTAGTTTTTTCCACGAAGGTATGGGATATTATTGTCAAGTCTTATATAGTAAACCACTAAAGAATCAAAAGTTGGTGCTAGGTTTATAATGTAACGTTTTTTCATTTTAATCAAGGAACATTACATATTGTTATCAAAGTTTTTTGGTTGAACATTGGACTTGTATGGGTCAAGAACCAGTGTGAATTTGGTAAAACAATTGTTATGGATTTTGTTTTGTGACAGATTTGGGGAAATTATGAAACTGGAGTGAAATCCTCAGATTTCTTAGAAAAATTCCAATTAATTTATCCTTAGAACCATTGAAGAAATGAACAATTGGCTTCAATCTGCAAGTCACGGGGTTAAAAACTGGATTGGGAAGTTGAATTCCATGTTTTCATGGCAACTGTGAAGTGAGAATATCGACGGCTAGGATTCGATTTTGCAATTGGTGAAGTTAGAAAATCGATGGTCAAGTTTCATTTTCGGCAATTTGGAAAATGAAACAGATCGACCGTCGAGATTCATTTTTAGCAGTTTGGAAAGTGGAGCAAATCAATGGTTGAGATTCGTCGGTAGAGTTGGACGAAGTATGGTGAATCAACGATCGTGATAATTTTAACTGAGATATCAACAGAATCATCCTAATTTCATTGAAAAATTGCTAAGTATAGCATTTCAATGAAATTCATGGGAAAAATTGGTTTTCCAAGAGAAATAGTCAATCGGGTTGCCATATTAGCATCCACATGTCATACCACGTTAGCATAGTTTCCATGGCATCCAAGAGATGGCCGATGATTGATCGTTGATGATCAAGGTTCGGGGGAATTTGTAAGCAAGTTGGTTGCCAGGTAAATTTGTCGATGGTCGATCGTCGATGAGTTGGGTCTGGCGAGATTTGTGGGAAAAATTGGTTTTCCAAAAGAGATGGTTGATGGTCGATGATCGGGGTTTAGGGAAATCAGTGAGCAAGTTTAGTTGTGAAGTAAAATTGTCAATCGTCGATATCCAATGAAGCTCGGATCAATGGTCCATATTGATTCAACTTAGGCGAGCAACAGTGGAGATTCATCTGCGGGCCTAGAGAAGGTTTACCAGATCAACAGCGAAGATTACTCATGATTTTGAGATCAACAGATCATATTAAAATATTGTTATAACAGTAAAACATTCAACTTTCAATGAAATTTTAATATTTTAGAAGGTCGTCAATTTACAGGGGCATTTTGAGGCCCTAAATGGTGTTTTTAGTTAGTCAAAGTCACAAGAACTGGGTGTACATTTGGTCATCATAGAACTATTTTTTTTAGGTGTACAATTTGTATATTCAGTCTTTGTATCTTAATTAAAATAACTCAGAGAGAGATTTCTAACAAGCTATTTCGGGCACAAAACAGATCTCGTATAAGAAAGTTACTGCTGAAACAGTTAAGGGTATAATTTTGGCACCAGTTTACTTTTAGAGGGAATAACTCCTTGCTCAAAAAAAATTTGGGGCACATGAGTAATCCATGGAAATATTATGAACCATATAAGTCAGCCATGAAACTAGATGTGGAATATGGGTACGTAAAAATGCGCAGGAAGAGAAAGAAGACACATGTAGCATAAAGGGATAAAATAGGAAAATGATATAAACTTCATCGAACCATAACTTTCAGCTCGGAGCTCATATTTGAGAAAACAAATAGTCAATGGAAAGGTATTGAAGAGTAGAATTCATCTATAAACCCATATTTTGAATTGAGAACTAATATTTTCTCATAAAGTAATAAACTAAATTCTGTAATAGTAAAAATAGAGCAATGAGTGGAAATTGCAACTTGAGAAGGATGTAACTTTTTGCTCAGAACTCAGAATGAGGCATGAGTACAGCCATTCGAGAGATGTTTTATATATGAATGTCTCTAAGGAATTATATTTTGAATTAGTGCATTTTGTTCTTCATTAATTGAGATGAATAATAACTTGTATTGTAAATAATGAAATTTTTTATAGTATGCATGTGCTAACAATAATTATTACATGCACATTTCTTGTATAATTAGAGGTGCAAGAAAATAATTTTGGTTCTTGTATGAGAACTAAAGTTATGCAAGATACTCAGGGATCTTACAACCATGAGGACTGTTATCGCTAGAGATGTTCCAAGACTACAATTATAATTATTCCTAGCACATCTTGATTGTTTTTGTGGATTGGAATGTTGGTGAATCAAGTAGACTAGATTGAGAAAGATGAAAAGGAAGGGAATTGGATTAAGAACAGTTATAGATCAATGATCAAGGCCATTGGGCATGGAGTCTCCTAACATATTTCATGGATCAAAGGAAATTAAACCAGTTATCAAACAAGAGGTTGATATTAGCATGGATAAATATAGGAATAAGGAAAACAACTACGGAAGACACGGACATCACTATCATATCAGACTTGTATAATCCATAAGACTAAATATTCAATAAACAAAAATTCTTTATGAGAATGAATACTAGATATATGAATAAAATCTACAGAAATAGAGCAAGTACACTAAAGCATAATGCACGGGAATTCCGTAGTGCATAAGTTCTATTCAAATAGGAGGGAAAAAATAATATGAAAACGTGATACAAAGTACAGACTGATAAGAAAGGTCAGCATAGATCTCTGATATTGAAATACAGAAAGGAAAAGTTTCCCCCGTGCTTACAATTGAGAACACACAGTCTTTCCAGAATCATATTCTCACCTCCTCTTCCCAAAGGAAGATTCCCCTCCCTCTCTCTTTTGATTCTCCATTAATAGATAGGGAGTACATACAAAATTAGATCTTATATCCACAAAAAATAGGTTCATTTATGACTATACATCAATATCCCAAGGTTTCAGATAACAACCATGAACTATATATGAAAAATTGCATCGAAATATGGAAATATGGGCTAATAACAATAAACCTAAATTCTAGGTCAAGATCCTCTATTATAGATCACATAATTGACTTCTGAAAAGTAGTCTTTGATCCACAATTGGATGTGATCCAAACTAAAAAATTTAGAGAAAAATATGTAAAGGAGGTAGTCTCATAATCTTCATCTTGATTTGGTCTTCACAATCCATGATCTTCAAACCTAGCATAAAACAGACTTTCAAATTTTTATGTAGTGTGTTTAACAGTTTCCAAAACAGGGGCGCTACAGAAAGCACGGATTTATGTAGTGCACATTTCTATAGTGCAGGTCAAAACCTTTACACAACTTATTATTTTACCAAAAGTATTGAAGCCTAGTAAATCTGCATTTATGCCCAAAACTCCATACTTTCTTCAACCTTGAACGGAAGTTTGGTATTTATGCTTCTCCTGAAGCAATTTAATCTTGAGAACTCTCCCAGTCCAATATAGTTTCTTATTTTTCTTCATTAACCTTATAATGCTCATGCAACTCCCTATCTCGATCATGATTAATAATGGAATCAACAATCAATACCTCTCTAGCTAGTTCTGGAGAAAAAACTTCTTCATGCTTTGTTTGACATCCAGATTTTTCATTACATTCATGAAACTTCGTTTCATAATTGTCATAAATAGGATGAATACTATACAATCCCATATGTGATGATGTAGTAATATGTTGCAAATCATCTTCATATTCATCATATATAGGTTGATTTTCATAAAAGTTTGGAGTAGTAATTTCATCATAGCCATCAATATTAGAAACATTTGAGATGATGTCAAAAGAATTTACAGTCTGGTTGTCATCGACTCTATCTTCAACATTATACTACAAATCTTCCTCTTAGATAGAAGAATTGGAAAAAGATTCATGTGAATCTTCCTCCATTCCTTCGTGAGTATCATCTCTTTCATCCTCATAATCAGATGCAAAACCTTTTGCATGTTGAATGTATGTTTCAAATTCCTCACAACAATTTTCAAAAAGAGACAACTAGGAAACATCTTCTACAATGTTTATTAATGTTTCATGAAACTCTTTCAAGGAATATATACTAGAGGAGGGAAGAGCTCGATACCATTGTCGTGCATCACCTTCTAATGAGTACATGAACATTTTCATTAATACATCTTCGTAGTGAAGATCCAGTTGATTCGTGCATTGATGAAACTTGATGAGATGATGTGCAGGACAATATTCATCCTTTCCTCTTAATCTAGAAAGGCAATCTCCCCATTCATCCACAGTAGGAACTATTATAGCACAAGCTGTACGTTGGGAAAATCTCAATCCAACCACAAAATAATGTGCTAAAACTTGGGAATCATACACCCAATGTCACCTCGATGTAGGTCTCACACTTCAAGGGTGACTACATCACTCTAGAGAGGCGATCTCGATGACCCTAGGGGGAATGAGATGGGGATGGATGGATATGGAAGTGGAGCTCCTAGAGGTCAAATCTAAATGGATTGAAATGTGGGAATATGTGTCTTGTAAGTCAATTTATTTTTTCCCCAAAGGTATAGAACTTCTCTAGATGATTATACCTGCCCGAGACACAAGAAAATTCAACTTGCAATTATATATGTTAGTATGGATCAGCAAGTTATGCTTTTTGTCCTTAATTTTCAGCAATAGATGACAGTTTACATCAGCAAGTAAGACATTCAAATCAGCATGTAAAGCATAAAATCAATCAACAATATTATCAATGAGTATGGCAACCAATTATGTCTGAAAAATGGCACTTTGAGGCTAAACAAAGCAAGTTGTTGTAACGTGTATTTTCTGCAGAAAATTGCAGCCTTATGGTTGTAGCATTCATTCAATTTTATCAACAAATTACACCATCAAAAGATGCCAACAAGTATCCCAAAAGATGCACCCTAGTTAGTAGAGTAAATGAGCAAAATTTAGGAGCTAGTATAGGGTTAGTTTAGGAGTTATGGTTAGTAGTTTATCTAGGTTAGATCAGCCCTTATGGTTGTAGGTTAAAGTTTGTAACAAAAATTTAAGTAGTGGGAAAGAGGGGACGCCCTAGTAGTGGAATAATCATCTCAATGTGGAAAACCAACTCACAGCAAGAGATCTTTCAAAAGACAAAAAAATCATGTTTCCCAAGGCAATGATTTGATATGTTGAATGCAAAAAAAGACGACTAGTGATTTTACTATTGGGTTAATTGAGTCAAATAAATGAACTAGAGATGATACTTCCTTAGGGGTGTAAATCCTCTTACTTCCCAAGGAAATTACATCTAGTTAGGGTTTGAGAATGAGAGGTGTAAATCCTCTTACTTCCTCAAACAAACCCTTGCAACACCAATGGACTTGAAGTAATAAATGATAGAGACTGGAGTGGAGGTGCAAATACTCCTACTTCCCACTTAGTTCCTATAACAACAATCCTTGACATGAAAAAAAATGATAGCATAAGAGTAAAATACCATACCAAAATCAAGAAATATGCTAAGATAATCCACCACAAAAGCTAGAAAGCATTCCTCCAAGGCTAGCGCCTCGCTCCTCCATCAACCATTCACAAGAGATATCCATAAACAAGTGCACAAGAGACAAATATAGCCAAGTGTAGCAAAAATTTCGGATCCAAGTCCTCTCACAAGAGACAAAGTTATGTCCAAATGAGATCTTATGATCTCTTATTTATACAAAATGTCACCAAGGTGACCTGTCCACATATTAAGGGGTAAACCACAAGACTAGGGGTCAACTACCCTAATTTCCCGGGCCTTTAACAAAGTAATATTAACAATTCATTTAAACTTCACTTTTGCACATAATAAAACCCTAATTTTAGTAGGACATCGCCCCTTTAGGGGACGTTTTGGAATTTGGAGGAGGTTGTTGGTGATGGAGAAGAGTAAAGAGGCTTCCCAAAGCCACATGTCAAGCATCCAACAACTTTCGTCATGATGAAGGCTCAATCCCCTTCAAAACGTCCAAGTGCCAATGTATGTCACCTCACCACCAAGCCCTAACCCCCCTAGATGATGCCATGCTAAAAAAGGAGACATTTTTCCTCTTCTAGAAAAAATGTTTGTCATGTGGGGTCTAGGATACATTGTCTAATTCATCTTCAAGGCCTTTCAATTTTGGTTTTCCTCATTCGGAATGTGGGCCCTTGGCATCCACCTGTGGGCTCCAAGCCCCATGGAATCCCAAGCTAGGCTTGTTCTTCCAAGATTGTCCACCGGCTAGGTCCTGCAAAGACAAACAAGCACGCCCTCCAAGGATCTCAAGTTATAACATCATGATAATTGAATCCAATCAATAAATGATACACCTAAGCATGTGCATCAAAGATCACTATATCAAACAATAAATTGCTCAAAGACACTATGTGACTTGTCAAGCTTGAATATGGGAGGGTTTATGAGGTGTCCTATTGGGTAGATCTTGCCCTAGGTCAAGGAGAGTTTCTGGGATATCCCTCTCCAAACCATGTAAAGTGGTTGAGTTGGTTGGGGTCAAGACTCAATGGGCATAAGGCTCATGACATACAAGGTGTCTTAGTGTCTCATTCATGGGAGCCTTTGTAGAGGGTGTGTGGTACCTTCATCTGCAATGCACTTTTTCCAAGCCCATTAATTTCCATTATTTTATTCTTTCATAATTTTAAGGAGAGATTAAAGGTCACTTCCCTAGCATGGTGACCAGATAATGGCAATGTCACCCACAAACACCCAGTGGAAATGAGAAGTTTGGCTCGTGATGAGACCCCCTTTCTCTCAGCCATGCAACTGAGAGTCATTACCCTGGCTTGGTGACTAGATGATGGCAATGTCATACCACTAGATATTCATGGACATGATAGGTTGGATCGTGATGAGACCTCATATCCTTCAACTAACCTTTTAAGCATTCTTTATTATATTGTGGGTCCCCTTTACTCAAATATAAGTGTTTCACTGCTTTCTTGGGTGATCCCTGGGCGAAGAATATGGAAGGTTCATACAAGGATTTTATATTTTACCCAACATCAATCCCTCTAGGCCTTCATCCCCTTCTTCCCATAGAATGAGGGACAACCCCTTCTTGGGTCAATACACTCTAAAATCCCAAGAGATAAGGAAATGGAGGGGACTAATGATGGAAAGTGGTAAGTATGGTTGGGAATGGTACGATGGCTCTTTAAGGGAGTTCCTAGTAGAAAACCCATCCCTAAGGAAGACCACTTACTAGGGAGCAATTTCAACCACCAAGGTGAAGCAGGGAAAAAGGCATAATTTCCAAGCACATATCATTAAATCTAGAGAATTATAAGATACAACATACTCAATTGTTTTAAATATTGAAATGATGTTCACCATAATACTTACTTGTACCTCATGGAACAAGGCCCGCTGCCTTTTGGAAGCCAGCTGATGTTTGGATGCCATCTAGAAATCTGTGACGATCTGTGGTGGTGAGAGGGGGTTCCAATTGTGAAAAAAGGTATTGTTGGTCATTTTTGGCACAGGGACAGACCCAAGGTTCAATGCTTCAACAGCGCACCAACAAAACCCTAACTATCGGCCTTTTCGAAAACACCTGTGAAGCAGATGAAGTCTCACCCAAGGTAGAGGCAGGGGGGTTGCAAGACTCAAGTGTCTACAACCTGGTCGGGACATCGATCTATGATCACAATACTTAACAGAGCACTTATAAATTAACATTCATTATTCTTTAACCCTTATTTACATCGCAGGTTAAACCCTAATCACAGAACAGCACAGTATTAATCAATATTTAATAACATCTAACCATTCAGCACATAGCATCAAAGCTGATCTAGCATTCATTCACATCGTAAAGAACTAAGAATTCATAGATCTATCTATCATAACAGTGCACTAAGAAAATACAAGTACAATATAGCACAAAGCACAATAACACGGGATATACTTGGTTCACCCCAGTGTGGGGATACATCCACCAACTCTTCTTATTCTTTATTAGCTTCTTCCAATCTGCTTACATGCACCAAGCCACAGATCTAACTCCACAGGAGATCTGCACACACCTTGCCAGATCCTCCTTCCCCGAGTTTGGTCAAAGCACAGAGCCTTACACATTCTTTGCACAAAGCACTTACAAAACACTTGCACTTAGCTCTGCAAGCCTTAACACATATTCTTGCACATAGTTGATATTAGCACTAAGCCATTGGCCTTACAAGGTCTTACAATCACATAGATTGAACTCTAGCACTTAGCACCCACTACTCACATCACCTAGATACTTATTTATACATTACAAAAAGGGCCTAAACATGGATAAGACCTGTTATCCCTGTTTTCTAGGGATAACTAGGAGATCATGTCTCGAGGCCCACAGGTCCTAGACATGGAGTACTGAGAGGAGGATTGACCCAAGAATGGCCCTGGAAGGCCCATCCTTCTTTTCTTCGCTAGATTTGTCCTGTCAGCAGCAACAGCATCCATCACCATCATCTTGGACTTGCATCAGAGAAGATTCTTGCTCCATGAGGTAATTGGTCCAGATATCATGGTATGTGTCATGTTTGATCATTATAACTTTCTTATATATGCATCAGGTTCCCTACATTTCTGACGACTGCTTGGATCTTACACTAACCCACTTGACCATTGTTGGGGGGATTAACGGGATGCCCTAGCAAGCTGATATCCATGGGTTATGGTTAGCCACCAGGGGGGATTTGAACAGCCATCGTCCGCTCCCACCATACTATCACTTTACATCTTATCTCCCATACATCCATCCCATTCCCCTAGTCTGGCTATTAGGATGACCTTTGAGGGTTACACTTTGTCCTGTGGGAAGAAGGGGCTAAAGGCCCAGGCGGTAAAAGCAGCTGGTAAAAGATAAAATCCATAGGAAATAAAACCTAGAGATGCTTCGCCCAGGGATCCCCGAGAAGGCAATAAAAGGCCTCTCGATAAGAAACAAAAGGGACCCAAAGAAAAATAATAAAACAAGACCTAACCAAGAGGATGGGAGGTCTCATCACGAGCTGGCCCATTATGTTCATAGGTATCTAGCAGTATGACATTGCCATTATCTGGTCACCATGCCAGGGCAATGACCTTTGGTTGCATGGCCAAGGGAAAGGGGGTCTCTTCACGAGCCAGCCTTATCATTTCTGCGAAAATACCAGTGGGTAACACTGTCAGCTCTGGTCACCACGCCAAGGCAGTGTCCTCTGGTCAGACCTTGAAGCAAAAAGAGAGAAAAAGAAATAAATAAAGAATAAAGGCAATAAAGGGGCTTGGAAAAAGTGCATCCATGACGGGTACATCTCACCTCCTACAAAGGAACCCACGGACAATACCTACCCCTGGTCTTCACTATGACTGGACATTCCTTAGACCATATCACTTTATGTACATGGCTTGAATGATATTCTATGGAAACTTTCATTTTCTTATGGATACTGGCCCAATAGGTTATTATGTCTATTTCTTCAACTTTGTATAGTAGATCAGTGTAATGTCTTTGAGCTATTAGAAGATATGTTAGGGGTTTTATGCATGTACTTGATAAATTTAATGATGAAACATGATTGACATTGTTATGATCCCGAGGACTGAGGAGCCCATGGAGGGCGAAGTTTTTAATGTGTAGGACCATACCCGACGGACAGGTACCAGTGGACCGGTACACATGGGGATATGATTAGCTTGGACCTCCATGGGGCTAAAGAGCCCATCAGATGGTTGTTGGGATGGCAGAGACAGGAAAACGTTATGATGAGCCATTGCACGAGAAGAAAGAAGGACGTTCCAGCCAGGACACTTTGGCAGAGCCCGGCCTAGGGGGGATCACCCACTTCAGATGGAACGTTTGCCCCTTGATGGATAGGATGTCACCCAGGAAGAGCAAGACATTATTCTGAGCATGTGGTAGTGTGATGAGGCTGTTTGGCATGTGTGGCAGCTTGGAGGAACCCTAGAAGGGCCAATGCCTGGCTTCTAGATGTTGGAAATGCCCAAAAAGGGCCAACGTCTCCCTCAGAAGGGCATGACGTCGCACTTTTTCTCATATTATGACATTTTTCTAGCAGTTAATGTAAAAACAGTGTAAATTTTGTAGTCGGCCTTGTCGGTTGTTTTAATGACCTAAATTTTAATTGAAAGGTCATGGATTGGTATAAATAGAGGACGTTTCTCCTCATTTTGAACATAACATAACTCACTCTCTTGTGAGAGACTATCTTTTATCCTTTTGCTTGGTATTTTTGGTGTTGGAAGTGAGGCGCAACTCTTCTTGGAGGATTTCTCTTGGCATTTATGGTGTTTCTCTCATGGAAGGTTTACAACTAGGGTTTGATTATGCATTCTTCATGATATGTAAGTGAATTTTTCATGCAAAACTTCTTAAGTGAATGGTTGTAGGCTTAATTTCTTACATTTGCTATTATATTGTTGAATCGTGAAGCCCTAGGTAGTAAGCACACTAGTATATCATTGCTATATGTCCCCATGCTTGAGAAATTGTTTTAGCCATTGATAAAGGAAGATATAGCCTAGTCGTTGCTACACTTATCTCCCTTTTTCTGAGTTAGCATTTAAGTTATAGGTTGAAGAGAGGAGACGTCCTAGGCCTAGTTAAATCTACACCTAGGGTTTTAACCTTTTAGGGTTTGAAAAGCCTTGCTCCTGCAACACTTTTCT